>BLKM01010399.1:61661-107994 GCA_013340265.1 Coptotermes formosanus | reverse complement strand
GCACTGTCAGCCTGCACTAGTTTAATATAGGCACTGTTAGCCTGCACTAATTTAAGATAGGCGCATTTAGGCTGCACTAATTTATTGTACGCACTGTCAGCCTGCACTAGTTTAATATAGGCACTGTTAGCCTGCACCAATTAAATATAGGCTCTTTTAGCCTGCAGTGACTTGATTCAGGGTACATCTCGGCCCTTCTGCTCGATTTGTGCGACTGTTCTGTTCCAAAAAATGGTTGACGAAGGTGAAATTGTGTTAATGGAACAAATCTTCGCCTTAAAAATCAATGGCAGTGTCTAATGTCTGCTATAGGAAGTTTTGTGATTGTATTTTGTGTTAACTCTGTGCTGGTGTCACTAATGGGGTAGCCTTACACAGTTAGATTTCGTTTTTCTGCAGTATTACTGATGTTTCTCTGTTGATTCTTCTGTTCTTGGGGCACAAACAGTGTCATGTGGTCTGTCGTTTCATTCAAGCTGACTTCTGTTCATTTTCTAGTAATAATGTTCTTCATTTTGCTTCTGATTCTTTCTTGCCACTTTGAACATGGACGTTCAAGTCTTGAGCGTGTTCACGCCAAATGTATTGGTAAATACAGTTACGACGTGTTATACCAAAGACTTGAACCTCCATTAACACCGCTGTGAGAATCTCAGCTCTCACTAGCGGCATGATTTTTACGTTTTCCTTTCATTACTCTGAAACTATTTTAAAAGATGAGAACACAAAAGGCACAAGAATATTAGACTGCAAAGATATACGAACGGTAACAAAGAAATACCGTACTTTTTCCAGCAGTACCGGCGGTTTCGTGGTGGTCCGATTCACAGTGACGTTCCAGTCAAGAGCCGTTACAGTATTTCTTTGTTTCAGTAGGCGTGTCCACGTTCGTGGCACGGTACGATCACGAACAGGTTCATGTAAATACAAGAAAAATATCTTCCTTGACCTTAAGCATACCTTGAGCTTGCAGATAGCGTATCATGAGCGTACTGCGAGCGTGCCGTGAGCGTACCGTGAGCTTGCCGTGAGCGTACCGTGAGCGTGCCGTGAGCGTACCGCGAGCTTACCGTGAGCGTACCTTCACTGAGAATGGGGATTATCTTCTCGTACAGTGAACGTGGAATCAGAGAAGCTCAGTTAGTGTAGTGAATATGCCACGAAATGGACAGCCGAGATTTTGTGATTTGTTTCCCTGCAGGGGCAAGAAATTAACTTCTCCTCCAAAGCGTCAAAATCGAATCTGGGGCCCACGGGGGATCTTTCACCGGCGGAAGTCGGCCGTGGCATGAAACTAATAATTTACCTTCATCTAATGCTTTGGTTAAGAATGAATGGAGCCGTAATTTCACTTCCCCATATGCCTTCGTGGCCTGTATAGATACAAATTTAGCTTCACCTCGTACAGTGCAGGTACAAGGGGCTGTGTGATGGCTAAATTTTCCCTTCACCCCTCCAAGTCCATTTCGTTTATCCCCAGTAGACTCCACCACCACTCCCCTCTCCTGACTCAACCGGCCAGTAAGCACGTAGCGTGGAAATGTGTGCTTTTAACCTTTTAAAGCCTAGCGGTAACTTTACGTACCACCAGGTTTAACATTAAAAAATTCTACGTGGTGCCCACATTGCGTTTATGTGTTTTGTACGGATCTCAGAACAAACAGCAACTTTTGCCTTATAAAACATTAAGAGATTGGTTTTTATAACCGAAGTGGAGAGTGTTTACAGCGCGGTACGCACTGAGTCCTAATATAAAACAGATACGCTTCGTCTTTAATTTAAATTATCCTACATTGGTTGAGCGCATTCAAATGAAATCGCTTGGTACGAACGCCGCATATAACGAGGAGTACCTGCATTTTACTGTAATTAGGGACATATTTCTGTGTTTAAAGAACCATCTGTGTATTCCTTCAGTTGCACACGGAAGATGAAGGCAGTATGTTTCTGTGCAGTGTTAGTCAGTGTATACAAGAATATATGACGCTGTACCCCGCAAGACAGGACTCTGCGATTACAGTTACCCACAGGTTCACAGGCTGCACCGTCTCTTAGAATTATGGACATTGAGGGTTGCTGTCGCAGCGAGCTGCATATGTATGTTGGTTTCATATAAGTATTATGTTGTCCCCTGTCCGTTGTCTGTAGTACAGTATACACGACGTTTCGGCAGCTGGCACTGGTTCTTTTCAACAAATAACTGGTTTTCATATTGATATATCTGCTGTTTTATGCTAAGATTTATGGCGGTGGTTGAAATCGAACCTGGAACCACTTAAATATTAGAGATGTAGTGAGCCGAATTTCTAAACGTCATATGTATGAAATATTACTCAGGACAGTGGATTGTGTTATATTTAAATGGTAGGGACCACCCGGTTTAACGTTTAACAAGAAAGGAAATATGGATATGTAATATAGCAACGCGTTCTCGTCTTCGTATCATGGATCGTTATCAGATGTTCGTACCGTTTAGTTCACTGTTATTACACGTCTGCTTTTTGTTTTTGTTGTTGAGAATTGTAAAAATGTAGAATGTTATTGTTACAAGTAATATTGGGGCCAGTTATTACATTACGTTGAATAACTTTGTTTTTTGTTTATGTTCATTTCACCCGTCGTGCACAATCTCTGGCATACACACAATATTTCGTACACGTTTCCTAGGTACATTCATAAACTATCAAATATTATATTCCTGAATATAAGCAGTAAAGTTTAGCATTATGGTTGCAATAACTGCATGGGAATTTTACGTCATTACGTTATTACGTGGGGGCCGCGGTGGTGCAGTTGGTTGAGGCACTGTGCTACAAACCGGAAGGTCGCGGGTTCGATTCCCGATGGTGTCAGTGGATTTTTTTCATTGGCATAGTCCTGTCGATCGCACTATGGCCCTGGGGTCGACTCAGCCTCTAACAGAAATGAGTATCAGGAATCTGGGAGCCTCAACCTCCTGGAACCCTAAGGGTGCTTTACCTTTACGTTATTATGTCGTACAGAAACAAATCTCATGTGTTGTATGTGGTACCATATTATGTAATTAAAATCGCGTATGAATATATATTTTTGCCCTGATTACCTGCCTTGCAAATCCCATCTGCTTGCCGCCATATTATATCCAGATCGCCATATTGTATCTTGTGCACTCATCTCGTAACAGGCAAGGTTTCGTTATAGGTATACTTAGCAAAAAAATCCGTGTACAGGCCCTGAGGGTTCCAGGAGGTTTAGGCTCCCAGATTTCTAGACAGTCGGCACATGAAGGTGGTAAGGTTGTCAGCTCTACGCACCGGCCGCCTTTACCCCCAAGAAATATTGCTGGTACTCATTTCTGTGAGAGACAGAGTCGACCGCAGGGCCATAGTGCGACCGATAGGATTATGCCAATGAAAAATTCCAGTGATACCATCGGGAATCGAACCCGCGACCTTCCGGTTTGTAGCGCAGTGCCTCAACCAATTGCGCCACCGCGTATAGATGTACTTAGGTCTTCATGTAAATTGTTGGTCATTTTTTTTTTCAAATTTTAACAAAGCTTGATTTATTCGACAGATTTTAGGAAAATTGCTAATATAAAAACTTAACGAAAGTGCGTCAAGTGGCAGCCAAGTTGATCCACGGGTACGGAAGGACGGACGGACAGACAGACATGATGAAATCAATAATCGCTTTGGAAATTTATGTGCGTCGTCGAAAAACGCGACTTTTTGCCGATGGAGCGTATTTATGTGTTTTGTATGATCCTAATAATAAGTAAACGCTTTTCCCCATAACACCATAAACGGGTCATGGCTGATAATGGAGAATAAAGTGCTGATCGATCATTGTCACGTGGCGTTCACAGAATGTCTTTGTGTCTGTCGCCCCTGGTTGCAAACGTGTTGCCTATTTAAACACATATCACATGTCAGCAGGGCCTGTGAGAGCACTTATGTTAATCATTGCGATGTACAATAAATGTTACCATGTTGCTTGATATACGACTTTATGAGTTTGGGCAAAATTATGAAAATTCAGTGTAATATTTTATGACGTTTTATCACGGTGCATTTGGGAGAAGTAGGTCTGTGCAGAGTAGAACAAATTGTAGCTCCATCCTGTTGTATTAACCCTTTAAAGACGAAGCGTATCTGTTCTATATAAGGACTCAGTGCGTACCGCGCTGTAAACACTCTCCACTTCGGTTATAAAAACCAGTCTCTTAATGTTTTATAAGGCAAAAGTTGCTGTTTGTTCTGAGATCCCTACAAAACACATAAACGCAATGTGGGCACCACGTAGAATTTTTTAATGTTAAACCTGGTGGTACGTAAAGTTACCGCTAGGCTTTAAAAGGTTAAACCTATATAGAAGTTACACGATTGTTTTTTATAGTTGTAGTAGTTAGATTAAAACGTAAGTCCGTGGAACCTAATCCTTGTTGAGAAGCTGGTAGTAGCTTAGCTGGTCAAGGAACTTCCAGTAGTGATGTAATGTGACTTTTCTTTAACTTACGAGAGCTGTCCATGGACCCTGTACCACACTATCCCAATCGCCGCCCTACCAGTTTTCCCCTTATTACTTTTTCTAATGGGGCACGCAGTGGCGCAGTTGGTTGAGACACTGCGCTAGAAATGAGTAAAAAAGGTAAAACAGTCCCATTACAGGCCTGGAGAGACCCAGAGGGTTCAAAGAGGTCGAGGTTGCCAGATTTCTAGACAATCGGCACTTGAAGGTGGTAAGGTTGTCAGCCATAAGCACCGGCCGCATTTACCCCCCCTCCCCCAGGAAATATTCCTGATACTCATTTCTGTTAGAGGCTGAGTCGACCCCAGGGCCATAATGCGACCGGAAGGGTTATGCCAATGAAAAAATCCATCCGGAATGGAACCCGCGACCTGCCGGTTTGTAGCGCAGTGCCTCAACCAACCGCGCCACCGCGGCCCCAACAGAAATGAGTACCAGCAATATTTCCTGGGGAAGTAAAGACGGCCGGTGCGTAGGACTGACAAACTTGCCGCCTTTATGTGCCGATTGTCTAGAAATGTGGGAACCTCAGCCTCCTGGAACCCTCAGGGCCTGTCCAGGCCTGTAATGGGACTGCTTTACCTTTACCTTTTACTTTTTCTAATATTATCTTGTCACTAGCGGCCACTGTATGTACCGCCAGGTTTAACATTCACAAATTCTACGTTCTGCCCACACAGTGTATTTATGTGTTATGTATGGGTCTCAGAACAAACAGCGACATATTCCTTTACGCTATTAACAGACTGTTTTTGTGTAACCGAGGTGGATATTGTTTACTGCACGGTACGTACTGAGTCTTTATATAAAGCAGACGCGGTTCGTCTTTAAAGGGCTAAAGACGTGCTTAATTGCTAATATGACATGTCGTCCGTCCTAGATGGCTGAAATACCCCCAGGGGGCAAAGGTGGAATGAAAGTACTAATGGAAAGCTGAAATAATGGAAGACAGACATATCCAAATCCCACTTTGTCTACCACAAATCCCATATGAACTTGGCTAGAATCTAACACGTTCCTCTGGCTACAGCGTCTAGAAATTTTGACGTACAGCAGTACTTCGAAGTAACTGGTTTCAGTTAATTTTTGAGTTTGCCTTATTTTAAACAACAGCTCTTCATCTGTTGCAGCAAACACTCAGAGCTGTCTGTCATCTGTGTTTACCTGTATTGCGTTGTATGGTTGGTGGGCATTTCTTTTGCAGTGCTATTTTGTGTCTCGATCTTTGGCTTGTGTACTGACTAGTACTGGCAAACCTGTCAGCACGGATAACCTACGTATATTATGACGAAGTGTTGTCTGCCTGCTAAATTTTTCGGCTTGTTCTGGTTGAGTAAATTCAGTCGTCGGCCTCCAACCTTTTTATGGCAAGGGGCCACACCCGTTGTTGTGGACTGCTTCGGGGCTTGCACGTGGAAAAGTAACAAGAAATGGCGTACCTAACTGCCTAAGTGATTGTATAATTTTTATAGTACTCTAAACTCTCGAAAGAACGGACTAACAGGGGAAGTGAGTGTCCGATAATGCCGATTGTCCGGCACTTCCGGATTTTATATACATATAGCTTAAAAAGTTGCCAAGACCGAAATGCAGTGCTGTATATATAACAGTAATGCGTACATATAATACTGTACACACGTGTAATTAACTTTGTAGTGAATGTTAATTGGAATTCAATAAATTTCAGATAAATATCGTAAATCCACGATCCAGGTTATAAAAAGAGCAATACACTACCACCGCCACGCAAGTGTCAGCAAAGACAGAACGCGCGTCAATGTCTGCCACGTAGCGGCCGTTTCGCTAATTAACAGTCAACACCGCTAATTTCACATATTGCCATTGCGGACGAAAATTTCGGAACCGACAGATTTAGTCCGTTATTTCCAAAATCCGTACATCAGAGATCCATTAATTCGAGGGTGTACAATGTATACATAGTTTAGAAATATAGCTGCAGACCGCTTACTACAAATTAGGGGGCTGCGGGTTCGAAACCCATGTCATATGTAGTCTCATTATTAACAGTTATTTAACAGCTGCAGGCCCATGTGTAAAATAAACACATTTCGGTAAACATTAACTTTAGTTCTATACCACCATGATAATTGATCATCGGTTCCTTCTTGCATGAAACTGTATTGCCGCTCAGCGTGTCCTGATTTGTAAAGCCAGCGCTCACAGGACAAAAGGTTAATTCCAGCAATGGGTCGGATAACAGGAAGAACGCCCGCAATTACTTCAAGTTCGCCAGTTTCCTCGGTCGACCAGTGTCCCCACCCCTTTTTATCTTTGACGATTAAATAGAGCTTAGTGTTAACGTAGCAGGATAAATGCGCTCTTTCCACACGGACAGCCAACAGCTACTTTGATATCAAACAGTGGCTTTCTGTCACACTCAGTGATTATTAAAGCCTTCAGTGTTTAGCTAAGTTTTAGCTACTGAACTGAAAGTGCGTACACAGTAACAACAATATTTTCATATAAGTGAAGATCCGTATGCTGCTAAAATTCTGCCTTTTCATTCCGGTTACTGGACAGTAATTAGGCCCTCAAGCAGTATGGACTGTACATAATTACCATCAGCTCTTGTTAGATGGTTCGATTCCCGTTGGGATCATCGAAATTTTTCATTGACGGTATCCTTTTGGCCGCATTATGGCCCTGGGGTCGACTCAGCCATGAGTATCAGGGTTATTTCCGGGGGGGGGGGGGTAAAGGCGGCCAGTGCGTAGGGCTGACAACCCTACGATCATCATATGCCGATTGTCTTGAAATATGAGAACCTTAACCTGTTGGAACCCCAAGGGCCTGGCCGGGCATGTAATGGCATAGCTTTACCTTTACCTTATTTTTCTAGATATGAAAATAAATTCGTTGAGGTGGGATTCGGAAGGTAGCGTGTATAAAGCCTAGATAACCTAGATTATTTTATATCAACCGGGGGTCCGCGGGCTGAGTGAGTTCTACTCAGTAAAATAGAAAACAGTTTTTTTCCGCCCCTTTAGTCTTTTCCAAATCTTAGTTTCATTGCAGCCGATCCCGGTGGCCGCGTGGTCTAAGGCGTAGGTCTGCGGCCGCTCGTTTGTTGGGGTTGCGGCTTCGAATCCCGTTGAGGGCATGACAGTCTGTCTCTTGTGAATGTAGTGTGTTGTCAGGTAGAGGTCTCTGCGACAGGCCGATCCCTCATCCGGAGGAGTCCTACCGATTTTGTGTGTCATTGAGTGTGATCAGGTGCAACAATAACCGTGTACACGTACAATGAGTAAGTAGAAAGGGTCAGACTGAGGAAGAAAGAAGGAAAAAAGAAAGATTCATTGTAGTTGCTGATACGAAATTCGTATCTATTAATTGCGGCATTGAATTAAAGGTTTTTACAGTTTATTGTCTTTCTTGCCGATCCCAGTGGCCGCGCGGTCTAAGGTGTGGGTCTTCGGCCGTTCGCTTGCTGGGATTGCGGGTTCGAATCCTGCCGGGGGCATGGATGTCTGTCTCTTATGGGTGTTGTGTGTTGTCAGGTGGAAGTCTCTGCGAACGGCCGATCCCTTGTCCGGAGGAGTCCTACCGATTGTGGTGTGTCTGAGTGTAATCGTGAAGTCTCGATAATGAGAAGGCCCTGACCCACTTGGGGGTGTTGCGCCACGGGAAAAAAAATTTTTCTTACGTGTAAACATTAAAAATTTAAACATTACCGCGACTTGTGCGTAAGGGACCCGCCGAGTTTTGACATTGCAGGGGAGGGGGTCAGCAGAATTATATTTTGTAACGGTTCCTTGGCAATATGAATGTCGGGAAACAACTCTTGTCTGCACTGTGCACAGTTCCTTCTTTGCTTCCTTCCTTCCTTCCTTCCTTCCTTCCTTCCTTCCTTCCTTCCTTCCTTCCTTCCTTCCTTCCTGTCTGCCTGTTTGTTGCTGTGGCACTGTATTTGTTAGACCTGCAGTGCGTCAAACTGTGCTCACAGCTGATCCGTCCAGTGGACGGCTGGAGAGACAGCACAGTCTTTCAGATATGTATTAATGTTATCACAGTGAGACATCTCGGCGGCAAACAATAGAAAGGCACGTGGTCACGTCCCTTAATTTCTGGAGCACAAATTAAATGATATATAAGGAGAACTGTCTGTGTCTTACAGTACCCTGACATCCGTGCGCCAGTGAGGCAAATGAACGTTGTATCGTGAGGTGATGGGTTTATGGACTTTATCCATCGTCCGAAGAGTAAAATATTAAGAATATTGAAAAATTTACCTGAGGACGGAAGCAGAGCCAGCTTCCGAAACGTTGTGATTTTAATTTTTTAATATTTTACACTTTGGACGATGGATAAAGTCCATAAACCCATCACCACACAATATTATACACCGTCGTCAAAATCTTTCAGAATTTATCTGAAGTTTGTATCGTTGTGGCGGTTTTGCATGTATCAACATTATGTATCGTGTACTTTAAACCATTAAGAGTCTATTAAAAACGTGTCATAATAAATATATAATGTGATTATTTCAGAACATGTATTTCAAGAAAAGCGGACGAAGAACGGGTGCTATTCGTTTTGCTGAAATCCAAAATTTAGATTTAATGGCGTCCACCAGGAATAACTGCATTTATGGGGCAGTAGTAAGACTGTTATGAAATGGCAAACCTGGAATATTTACAGGAAAATATTCCAAACACGAACCGTGAAAAACAAGTTAGGAAATCCGCATAACGTAATGCTTCTGGCGCATTCTGTCTGTTATTTCTATAGACATTAAATTTATGAACACTTTCGAGAAAAACATTACGTGTTTTTAACCCAGACTGTAAGATTTTTCCGTATCTTAGCAACATATTTACAATCGATTTTCTTCGACGTATCTTAAGTGGGGAGATATATACAAATGATGACTTAGAAACGTCGATATCTCGACTTTTATAATCGATGGTGCTCGACGTTTAACTGTTTCTCAACTAAAGTTCGTACCTCACAGAGAATATTCGTAATTATAAAATCCGAAGACGGCCGGATGTTAGAATTTACGGAATGTCCGCAGCGTGTAACACTGCCGAAATTTTCGCTGTTTCATGCTTATCCCCGCAACTGTACTCCTTGCCTTAGGAGCAAATTTGCAGTCCGTCATTCTTGACTGTTACGTTTAGATCGGTAAATATTTCTTCCTTCTCACTTATTACGTCACAGAGACCCACAGTCTGTTTCAGTTTTATTTTTGATCGTCAGCTATTTTTTCAGCCTTAACTCGTACTTAACAGAAAATACTGTTTACTAAACACCAGTCACATGAATGTACATGTGTCTTAGTGCAAAATGTCTGCTTTTTTCTTCTGCCTCTAACCAAAATCTAGATTTTTTGACAAGTCTTTGTAAAAATTCCGTATATTACATATAATTTGGCCCAGATCCTTCTGGCTGGTGTGGTGCTGCCCCATGCAGGCGGGTGAACAGACATGGCAAACAGTGGTGTAAGTAGTTTTTTGGCACCCGAGGCGAGTGATGGCAGTCGTTATCCATCCAACAGAAATACGAACTTCCAGAAAAAGTCGCTATTATGTATTGAATTTTCTTGTATTTAGCTGAGTAATTGTAAATCTATTGATTGCAGGAAATCAGATATTTTTTCATTAGTAATATTCAATCCACTAATTTTACCGCCCCTTGGGCTCTGACGCCGCCCCTAATAACGATACTAGTTTTCACTTTTCGCAACGGGCTGTTTAAACGCGCCTAGCGTTACTAGTTGCGTTTGTGACCGATCTTATCTATTCCTTGATACTTTTAGAACAGAAAGCAAAAGTTTCTTTTCAGTGCTAAAACTGTCTTTATTTCCCAAACCGAGCGATCTGCAGCTTCACCGAACAAACAAGGGAACGTTGCATGTTCCGTGTCTTAGTAACTATATTCTTTACAGCCATCGAATTCAAATTTGGGCCAGTCCCATCCTATTTTTTACATAGTGCACGGTATTGTTATCCTTTTACCAGGCAGTAAAATATGATTAACCAGTGTTAATAATGTTTACGAAATTGACAGCAGCGGCATAGGAATACTTTGGTCGTTTTGTTTCGGTATTGTCATCGATGATCTAGTGTGAGAACGTTAAACAGTACAATCATCAAAATCTAGCTGACCGGAGATCACAAATTAGATATAATAACGACCATTTAAACTTATAGTTACTAAAATATAAATATATTATAAAAAATGAATGTATTTCAATACTTTGCTAACACAGCTGATTTATTGACATATTCTACATATCTGACTACATGTTTCGGCCTGATTAAGTCATTATTGAATCAAACACCAGGCACTAGCTCTTATTACACTCACTGTAGTAAGGTTACATTAAAAATATCTGTAGGTATATTAATTAACCCTTTAAAGACGAAGCGTATCTGTTTTATATAAGGACTCAGTGCGTACCGCGCTGTAAACACTCTCCACTTCGGTTATAAAAACAAGTCTCTTAGTGTTTTATAAGGCAAAAGTTGCTGTTTGTTCTGAGATCCGTACAAAACACATAAACGCAATGTGGGCACCACGTAGAATTTTTTAATGTTAAACCGGGTAGTACGTAAAGTTACCGCTAGGCTTTAAAAGGTTAACAACAGTTAGCATCTGTTATTTCACTTGAGAGTGGCTTCGTTAGGCCGAAACATATAACTAACTAACTCCATGGAGCAGAGGCCTTCTTGAGAAGCTAACAGTTTATCAGCTAGTCAAGAAATTCCCCGCATTTTATGGAACCCGAAGGTTCATTACCGCATTCACAAGAGCCCGCCACCTGTCCCTATCCTGAGCCAGATCAATCCAGTTCATGTCCTCCCATCCCACTTCCCGAATGTCCATCTTAATATTATCCTCCCATCTACGCCTGGGTCTCCCAAGTGGTCGCCTTCCCTCGGGTCTCCCCACCAAAATCCGGTATGCACCTCTCTCCTCCCCCATACGTGCCACATGCCCCGCCCATCTCAGTCTTCTCGATTTGATTACCCGAATAATATTTGGTGATGAGTACAGGTCATTAAGTTCCTCGTTATGTAGTCTTCTCCACTCCCCTGTCGCCTCGTCCCTCTTAGGCCCAAATATCCTCCTCAGCACCCTATTCTCGAACACCCTCAGTCTTTGTTCCTCCCTCAGTGTGAGAGACCAAGTTTCGCATCCATACAGAACAACAGGTAAAATTATAGTTCTGTATACCCTAATCTTTGTGTTTTTGGATAGCAACCTGGAGGACAAAAGATTCTGCACCGAATGATAGCAAGCATTCCCCGACTTCAATCTGCTCTTAATTTCTTCATGAATGGAGTTTCGATTCGTTAGGGTTGCTCCCAAATATTTGAATTCTTCCACCCTTTCAAAGGATTTATTATCTATATTTATGTTGTGATTGTGTCCTGCATTCTGATTTCGAGACATGACCATGTACTTAGTTTTCTCAGCATTTACTTCTAGACCAATCTCCTTACTAGCAATAATTAAATCTCCTGCATTTTTCTTTATGCTATGTACGCTTCCGCCCAATATATTAACATCATCAGCATAAACCAGAAGCTGATGTGTACCATTCAATTTCAAGCCCTCCTGGTTTGCCTGAACCCTCCTAATGGCATATTCTAAAGCAAAGTTGAAAAGCAATGGCGACAGAGCATCCCCTTGTTTCAAGCCATTCTTAATAGGGAACGTGTCAGACAGATGTTTGCCTACCCGAACTCTGCTATATGTTTCACTTAGGCACATTTTTATTAACCTTACTAGTTTAATGGGGATACCGAACTCAATGAGAATATTATACAAGACCTCCCGCCTAACTGAATCATAGGCTTTCTTGAAGTCTATAAATAGCTGATGAACTGCCTCATTGTATTCCCATTTTTTCTCAAGTATTTGACGAATGCTGAATATATGATCAGTGGTTGACCTGTTACGTCGAAATCCACACTGATGATCCCCAATAATTTCCTCTGCATATGGAGTTAACCTTGACAAAAGGATGTTGGATAGAATTTTGTACGTAGTCGGCAAAAGTGATATGCCTCGATAGTTATTGCAATCTGTCTTATCACCCTTTTTATAAATAGGCACAATGACCGACTCCTTCCATTCCTCAGGCAATTCCTCCTTATTCCAAATAGAAATAATAAGTTTATGGATTTCAGACCGAATAATCCTACCCCCTGCTTTAATCAATTCTGCTGGAATCTGATCAATACCTGGTGATTTGTGGCTTTTTAGTTTTCCAATAGCCATCTCGGCCGAAACATATAGTCAGTTATTATATAATCTTGCATAGGTGTAAAAAATCCAGCTGTGTTAAGAAAGACACTGAATTGTATTCATTTTGTATAAAAGTAACACGGTGGAATGCAGCAAATTAATGCTGCGTCTGTTAAGTGTCTGAAATCATTTATCCATCACAATCGGGTCCAGCGGTGACAGATTATGGTTGTGTTCAAGCCGTCAGTGACGTGGCAGTACCGCCCGATATATGCGGTGTGACCCTAATAAGCAACCATGATAATAATAGAAACAAATTTCAGTCAACAAAGTATCTGTTATTACTTTTTTGAAACAGCATTTGCTTTTTTATAACGTTACATGTTTCAACCCCTAAGGGTCCTCATCAGGCACGAAAAAATAAAACGGGAGGCAGTCAAATATGTTGAATTGTCATTTGTGTGAAAGAGAGCTCTTTGTTACAACTTGATGTAGCGCGGTTCCATTATTGTGTAAAACTCAGCCTGACACAAATTCGTATAAAAATTAAATCAATATCTGTCCAAACACAACTAAGTGCTATTTATTATATAGCAGTACATGTTTCGACCTATTTCAGGTCATCCTCAGGTTCACAATTGGTCCTGACGAAACATGTAGTTCTATAAAATAAATACAATTTTGTTGTGTTTATGCAGATGTTGGCTTAATTTCTGAGCTACCTTAATTGCAGAATGCCAAACGTTTTGCACACAGTTGTGTTACTGCCACAGGATGTATGTTACGGTATTAAAGGTAAATTTAAAAATGTCACGTGTAGGATTATTATAAAATTAATGTCATTCCTGTTTTTTCATTTTATTGTAAGCGACACTCATTAGCCTTCTTTTGCTGGTTTGTTTTTTTGCCGAAACATGTAGCATTTCGTGAAGGCAGACCTTCTTTTTTTAACCCTTTAAAGACGAAACGTATCTGTTTTATATAAGGACTCAGTGCGTACCGCGCTGTAAACACTCTCCACTTCGGTTATAAAAACCTGTCTCTTAATGTTTTATAAGGCAAAAGTTGCTGTTCTGAGATCCGTACAAAACACATAAACGCAATGTGGGCACCACGTAGAATTTTTTAATGTTAAACTTGGTGGTACGTAAAGTTACCGCTAGGCTTTGAAAGGTTAAAGGATTATGTTGACTAAAAATTTTCTCTGTTATTTACTTTGTGAAAGACTACGAGATGCCGCCTGTAAAGAAACCGTGCCCTTGAAACCAGAGTATCCGAGCACTTGTTATTCTTACTCAAAGTATCCTCAAAGGTATCTCATAACCCCAGCTTTTTGGTGCTCAAACAAGTATCGGACAGAGACCGCAGGAAAGGAATGTCCACTGTAGTGAATATCGTAGGTTAAGATAGCTGCAAAGGATGAAGAATAAAAAGAGAAAGAAGCACTCGAAACTTCACCCACCTGTGTATATTCGCAGCAGACGGCACTCCCAGACCATGCAGTATTAAGCCGTTGTCACATTGGAAGCGACTTCATACGACTAACTGATGGTACTACATAGTCGTTCGTAGACGTCAGGCTGAAACAGACATGCAGTTACACGTACGCGTGGTCACGTTAGGCCGTGGTCACATTAGAAGCTGCTACTGTGACCACAGCGTAATGTGACCACGCGTATCTGTAATTGCATGTCTGTTCCAGTGTGACGACTACGAACGACTATGTACGATCAGTTGGTCGTATGAAGTCGCCTCCAATGTGACAACGGCCTTAACCGCCATACGTTAATCCGATCGTAATTGCTCTGCGCTGTTCATGTAACTTTTACTGTGACGATAATTTTATGTGCGTGTGCACAGTGGCGGCTGGTGACTATTACCATCGTCATGTCTTTCTGTCCGTCCGTCGGACCTCATGGAACAACTGTGCCCTGTCCGAATGGATTTCGGTGGAATTTTGTATAGAAATTTTAGTAAACTCTGTTAAGAAACTAATACTTAGTTAAAATCCGAAAAATACGGAGCCGATTTTGACATGACTGCCTGAGTACAAGTGTGATAGTACTTCGCTGCATTGTTATTGGGTTGAGAAAAGGTTCATGTAAAAACTGTAGAGAGCATCAGAACACACATTTCATGTCCGATACATTTTTTCATCGCGGGGGCCCCCACAAATAGTGCCGTTTACGGAATCATGACACAAAGTACAGCAGAGCTGTGCACGACAGCCTATATTGTATAGCGCAAAAGGGATGAAATGTATGTGCCGAGTAATTAAGGCAAAAATATGTGCTATCATAACATTTAATATTTGTTGATTTATGCGTGATTAATTGTTTCGTGCTAATTGAAATTGTGATTAGACCGAGATATTTGAATGAATAGTATGGGTATAGGCCTATAAGATGGACTGTGGTGGATGCATCAGGTTGATGTTACAAACAGCGAATTATACCACCTGGTTGGAATTCTTAAATTTATTAACAAACGTGTGGTTTAAACAGATGATTGGGTGGATTTAATATGAATATACGTATAAACTGTATATTAAATACTGTTGCCAAGTTAACAATTATAAGGTATTTCAACCGGGTGAAATGTTCAGTTAATGGTGGATAAATGTAGCGCATAAAAATGAGCGTACGATAGTGTAACTAGTGAATTCTTCATAAATAAAATAACACAAGAAATAGTAATAACATCATCATCATCATCATCGTCATCAGCTGTGACGTGTTTGGCGTAGTGCCTGTTCTTTATCCCTCGAGATGAAGCTGGTTCTTCCATCTTTTCCTCGGTCGTCCTATGCTTCACTTCCCCTTTGGCCTATATTTCAGTGCCTGTTTGGGTATCCTGTCTGTGCCCATTCTCTCTGTACGTGCTGTAGCCACTCTCGTTGGTACTGTTTTATTTCCAGAACAGTGTTCTGCACTCCAAGTTTCTCCCTGACGGATTGGTTTCTCTCTCTGTCTGCCTTAGTAATTCCTAGCAAATGTCTTAAAGTTTTCATTTGTGCTGCTTCCAGTCTTTGTTCATCTCGTTTCTTCAGCACCCAGGCTTCACTACCGAACTTTAAGGCTGCTTTAGCTGTGATATTGTGAATTCTTAATTTTGTTTCTTTAGTCATTTGTTTTCCAAAATGCATTCGTGTAACGCCATTTGTTTTGTTACATGTTTTTATCTTGTCTTCTAAATCACTTTTGCAGTCCGATATCAAGTACCCTAGGTATTTAAACTCTGATACCTGTTCAATAGGATTATCGTTTATGACAATTTTTACTCTTTGTATGTGGTTCCCACACATTACCATTGAACAGTAATAACATTGTAAAATATGTGTAAAACTGCGAACAACAAAAACTGCGGCTTTGCCCAATTAAGTGTTATGACCAACTGTGAGGCGTCGAGGTGCCTAAGATCCGAACGCTTTGAATGCTGCGTTATACACAAATTTCCCATCTTGTCTTTACTTTTTGGGCTCAGTTATTTGTACATACTAGGGAAAGTTCCCCCTAGAACAGGCCATAAAGGCCTAGAGGTATAGCTCTACTCTTTCTTTAACTTCAGCGCTATATGTGGGTGGGTGGTCAACGCTACGCCCCGTTCCCTTTGCCCCCTGGAAGAAACATGGTACTCATTTCACTGGAGGGTCAACGGGTCCCAGGGCCAGTCTGGATTGGTGCGGAAAATTTTCCTCCACCGAGATTCGATAGCCGGACCGTCCAGCCCGTAGCGAGTCGCCTATCCCAATTCACTTTTTGTATATTACTGCTGTCAATTTCTCTACCGTACTTAAGCTGCACGTACTTTCAAACAAAAATATTCTATTCACAAATTATGTAGCTGCTATATTTTTAAGGCATAAATGTTTTTTTGTACATTTCGTTTAGTGTAGTCTAATCTAGCGGTTACAGCCATTTTGAATGTGAGGACCCCTTCTTAAGTTCGAAATATTTTGCGAACATTCCTCCCTCTTCCCTCCGTTCTAGTGGCTGTACTTTCAGGCTCCGTCAATTGCGAAAATATGTAAGTACAAAAAAACTGTTACATGAACTCAGTAACGGCTGTAAATTAATTCAGGTTTTGTTCTTCGCCAAGCCAAATGCAAATATTTTTAAACAGTTGCAGGAAGCTACGCGCGTGGGGATGACAGAAAACAAAACACAACAGTTGCTGTCGGAGCAAGACGTACTATAAAAATATATGAGATATTTCGCGGAACATTTTGAATAAACCCCAGCAACCAGCTCCGGGGAGCCCTGCGGCCTGTAGCTTTGAAAGATACGTCTGCAGTGTACTGCATAATTTTAGCTTCTGTTGGTAAGACCCGTGATAAGCGCGTCTCTGTCACCACAGTGTGGCGCGTCCTCGGGTTACAGACGGAGGAACGGCCTCGAATAAGGAGACTAGCTGCGAATGTATTGAATAAGCACTCGCGGACAGCCGGCAAGGGGTGGTCCCCTGTCTTGGGCTTTGGACGAGGTGCCAACAACTCCTCACCATAAAAACCTACCATATTACGGACTTTTCACAAATGCCTCGGTCTTCGCTGAGGATAGGGACAGGTAGCGGGCTCATGTGAGTGCGGTTACGAAACCGCGGGTTCCATAAAATTCGGGGGACTTCTTGACCAGCTAAGGACCTGTTAGCTTCTCAAGAAAGATTCTACTCTATGAAATCAGTTAATCGGTGAGACACAGTTACGTTTTGTGCCTCCTTGTGCTGTGAATTGGCCGATGCCAGTGGCGGCGCGGTCCACAGCGTGGGCCTTCGGCCCCTCGCTTGCTGGGATTGTGGGATCGAATCCCACCAGGGGGCATGGATGTTTGTCTCTTGTGAGTGTTTGTGTGTCCTCAGGTAGAGGTTTCTGCTACGGACTGATCACTCATCCAGAGGAGTCCTACCGAGTGTGGTGTGTCTGAGTATGATCTAGAAACCTCCAAAAGAGGTGGACTAGGCCCGGTTTGGGCTGTTGCGCCACAGGAAGTAAAGACGCGAGAATTTTAAGTAATAATCGAGAAAAATAATATGCTCAAAAATGAAATTGGCTGTACAAATTTTGGTGTAGACTTGTGTACACCGGGGACCGCAGTGGCGCATTTGGTTGAGGCACTGCCCTACAAACTGGCAGGTTACGGGTTCGATTCCCAATGGTGTCAGTGGAATTTTTCATTGACATAATCCTTCCGGCCGCTGTATGGCCCTGGGGTCGACTCAGCCTCTAACAGAAATTAGTACCAGGAATATTTCCTGGGGGGTAAACGCGGCCGGTGCGTATGGCTGACAACCTTACCACCTTCATGTGCTGACTGTCTAGAAATCTGGGAGCCTCGACCTCCTGGAACCCTAAGGGCCTGTTCAGGCCTGTAATGGGACTGCTTTACCTTTTTTACCTTGTGTACACCAAATTTAATTGTAACTCGGTAATTTGTTTTGAAGTAACTAAGTAACTCAGACTTAACAAATATAATTTCTTAGTGCACGTACAACAGTGAACACTGGGTGTCTCTGTACAGTTTGCTCAGACATCATGCGTGCCCTCTAATTATTCACAAGTGAATTTGGAAGTGTAAGCTTTCAGTATGTATATTTTTGCAGTGTCCGATATAGTACAGTTAATCCGTTTGTGCTTTAAGGAACAAAGACAGTTTCCGTCCGTTTTGCGTCGCCCATGTATTCGAATGCACTGCGCTGCATTTCCCCGAACCGACTTGCACGTAACCCAAGGCATATCACCCCTCACGCTGTTTAACGCTTGACCGACAATGTTGCAAACTCTAATAGCTTACGTGTGCATGGGTGACTTCGTACAGCACAGTTTGAAGCCGTTCAAATTGTTAAAACTATAGAGAGAGGATCAGTTATTTAGGAGCGGTGTTCAAATCGTTACGAACATGAGACATGGTGCTAATGTTAAGTTGTACTTGGTACTTAACCTTTTAAAGCCTAGCGGTAACTTTACGTACCACCAGGTTTAACATTAAAAAATTCTACGTGGTGCCCACATTGCGTTTATGTGTTTTGTACGGATCTCAGAACAAACAGCAAACTTTTGCCTTATAAAACATTAAGAGATTGGTTTTTATAACCGAAGTGGAGAGTGTTTACAGCGCGGTACGCACTGAGTCCTTATATAAAACAGATACTCTTTAAAGGGTTAAACTGGCATGCACTCGCGGATTGGAGTCCAATTTTGGACAACAGATCCTAAATATATTTGTAAGCGTCTTTACTTAGCGATTTAAGTAATTCAGTGGAGCAGATGGCCTTGTTGATAAGCTGATGATGGCTCACCTACGCTGACTTTCTAGTTAAGATAAAATTGTTATGCATCGCTAGCCTCTCCATGTTTAATACATGCTCCGCCTAACTGGCCTTCCTCATTTGGTTACCCTGATACTTTAAAACAAGTAGCAGGACTTAATGAAGGTGTTCGTTGTGTGACATGCTACAGGGTGATTAAAAATAATTGAACGCTTAAAAAAAATATTACTTAGTATATGCTCCCCCCTGCTAGCGGAAGTGCGTACAACATTCAAGCGCCAAAATCTTTCGAAGCACAGTTTGGTGCATACTAGGTGTTCATGTGGCAGTTAGTTACTGAGTAATAAATTTTTGAAAGTGTTCAGTTCTTTTTTAATCACTCTGTACTTCCTGCTGTCATCTGAGTCTGTTGGGTGGTTTCATAGATAAGCTGTAAAAGTGTGTGTCTAGTTTTGACTTCCTTATTATGCGTTCACTTTATTGTATTTCGTGCAAAGAAGACATTTAGATTAACCAACTTAAATCCTGCAGTAAATATATGACTATTACCGTCGCCGACACTGTATGTAACAAGACGTGTGATAAAGTACACATGGGTGTATTCCATTTCCATGGTGCAGCAGCCCCTATTGCGCCAGGGCCTGCTCATTGTTGAGGCTTCACGATCACACTCAGGCACACCACACTCGGTAAGGCTCCTCTGGACGGGTGATCAGCCCGACGCAGAGACCTCTCCCTGACAACATGCAATACCCACAAGCGACATACATCCATGCTTCCGGCGGGATTCGAACCCGCAATCCCAGCAAGCGTGTGGCCGCAGATCGACGCCTTAGACCGCGCGGCCACTGGGATCGACGCAACTAATAAACAGTTACGAACAACACAGTGTACTGTTTGTATGGGATTCTCACAATTGTACGAGTATATCACGTTTAAGACCATCAGGTATATGGACCTGTTCCTTTTAGAACAACCGACGATTGATAAATCCGTGAAGCATATGATCTTAGACATTTTACCTGATTTAGACAATGGAATTTGAGAAGATGTAATATTTTATCAGGTATAAAAGGTTGTGAGGTTGCAGTGTCATCGTTTTAGTATCACTGTCCAATGTTTTTCAGTTTATATGGAGGATATAACTTCGCATTTTTGCCAAACGTCCGTAAAAACCAAATTGCCATTTAAGACAGTGATTATGGTGCCCAAAGAGCACAGAAACTCGTGTCTCGTGGTTCTGTGGCATATATACCTGCATAAAATTTGTTACGAAGTTATTAATACGTCAATTTTAAACGCGTAATAAACCGCTCGGCGTGCAGAACTTAAACACACCACCCATTTTGCATTTCTTGCCACTCCTAACACAACGCCATCAGACGTGAATAGCTGAAAGTTCACAACTGCTACACATGTTATTATCATATGGAGTCGTTGGTATACATTAGGCAGTAATGAGCAGTTGGAAGAGGCAGATTGCCTGCGCGGTTTGTTGTGGATCGATGTAGAGGGGTAGAGTACATAAAGATAACACATGGTAAAAGAAAGTTGTGTCTCGTAGAGGGAGAAGTGAGGGAGGGGGGGGTGATGGAGCGAATGGGAAGAGCCCATGTGGGGAAACGAGGCGCATGTTTACAAGGGAATTTTCAGGTTACCATGGTTACCGGAGAGATATGTTTGTAATGAGCTGAGACTCATCCTGTGGTCAGTTCAACTTGACGACCAGTCAGCACGTGCTAGCCGAACCGCTCGCACCTAGCTGCGGGCAGTCTATGGGGCTGGGGTTCTCTTTACTATACGCTGTAAGTAGAATACGTGTTGTGTCGATGTGTAAGTTCAGAAGGTGATTGGACTCAAATATTGACTTCATTTGATTACTGCTGTGAGAATTTCAGTGTCTGAAGATTTCGTATATCGGTACGTAGGTTTATAGCATGGATATAGCTTTAATGTAAAGAATTAAATGTATGTGGTTAGAAACGGACTCTGTCAAAATGCACGGAATGAACTACGAAAAATATATGTGGGTCATGTCGTATAATTGGCATCTCTTCAACAAAAAATCTGAAAGTAAATTATATATTATCAAACGTAAGAAGGTAATTTTGTGTTGTATGTACCGTGCATGTTACCGTAAGTGTAAGTCAAATCAACAAGTGCACAAGATTAGTGGCAAACGTAAGATGTGTTTTAAACCCCCACATATGTTTCGGCAAATGAATTGTGCACGTGTAGTAATTTGATAAATAACCCATGAATACGGCAATTCATTTGCCGAAACATATATACCTAACTAACTAACGAACTAACTAACTTCATTGAGCAGAGGCCTTCTTGAGAAGCTAACAGTTTCTCAGCTAGTCAAGAAATTCCCCGCATTTTATGGAACCCGGAGGTTCATTACCACTTTCACAAGAGCCCGCCACCTGACCCTATCCTGAGCCATCTCAATCCAGCCCATGCCCCATCCCATTTCTTGAAGATCCATTTTAATATTATCAACCCATCTACGCCTAAGTCTCCCAAGTGGTCGCCTTCCCTCAGGTCTCCCCACCAAAATCCGGTATGTACGTCTCTTTTCCCCCATACGTGCTACATGCCCAGCCCATCTCATTCTTCTCGATTTGATTACCCGAATAATATTTGGGGATGAGTACAGGTCATCAAGTTCCTCGTTATGTGGTCTTCTCCATTCCCCTGTCGCCTTGTCCCTCTTAGGCCCAAATATCCTCCTCAGCACCCTATTCTCGAACACCCTCAGTCTTTGAGAGGCCAAGTTTCACACCCATACAAAACAACGGGTAAAATTATAGTTCTGTGTACCCAAATCTTTGTGTTTTGCCGAAACATATGTAGGGTTTGAAAATACGTCTTATACTTGCCAATAATCTTGTGCAATTGTTGGTTTGATCTAAGCGCCAGAAGGTAATGTTTCATCAGTGACCACACAGGAGATGCGAAGAGCCGTTGCCATGTTATGTGAAGTATAGGATGTTACGTAACTTGGAACTTAACAATGTCTTCTACTCACCTAGCGTCTTTTGTGGAATTAAGAATGATAAGACAAGCAGGGCATGTGTGTCAGTCGAAACAATATATACGTACAGAATTTTTGTCGTGAGCCCATTTAAGAAACTGAGACGCTTAGAGAAGGCTATAATCACATGGAACTTTGATTGTGAGGTTTTGGCGGCGTCCAGTGGCGGACTGTGTTAAGTCTTTACTGCTGTTTGGAGAGATGTAGTGGGATATGCATTTGGTTAATTATTTTCTTATTTATGCAATGATAAATTAATTAGTTGCATGCTTGTATTGTTAGTTAGTTAGCTGATTAGTTAGTAACTTACTGCCATGTGTAGGTACTTATTTGGTTAATTACGTTCTCAGACACTTAGAACAATTAATTACAGTCAAACTCGGTTATAACGTGATGAAAGGGACTTAATATTTTATGTCGTTTTAAACGAGTGTTGTTATAACCCGAGGAGTGTAATGTTATGGTTAACAGTGATGAATTAATTGGTACCACAGGATATCTGACTCTGTAGGCGAGGTGTCGTATAAACCGGATTCTACTGTAGTTTGCACGCTGACGTCGTGGTTTACGAAAAAAACGAGTATTATATGAACAGAAAAGGATACAATTGTGGAAAAAGGGCAGTTTGTGGAGAAAACAGAGATTATGCAGCATCTCTAAAAAATGCAGTAGATTTCCTCGTTGTCTAAATATATAGAATGAACTCCTAGGGGTGTTTTCCTGCATGTGTTCACTTTTGGCAACGCAGATCTTTAAAAGGTTCAGTGCCCGGCTAAACAGAACAGCAACTTGCACAAATTCCGTCCTGTAAATAGGAACCTGTGGTTGCTGTAAACACACATTTTAGATTCTAATTTTATGGGTTTAGACAGTACTAAAATTTGTGTTACCTGAAAATACTATAAATGTAATGAATTAGTACTAATAAAGTGCCACCTTCTAATACTATTATAGGAGATAAACGCTCCAGCACGTAGAACCATGCTATTGAGAAAACTACTTCATTTTATTAATATTAAATATCAAATTGCACTCAGAGCGTATATAGTTTATATTACGAAAATTCAAACCCTACGTGCCTTTACAATTGTGTTTAGTCTGACAAATAAACCTTCATTTTTCAACACGGCTGGCAGTGTGAGACTGCGACCGACGTCTGTCTGTTCCAACTTTACGGTCACTACATACTTATGCAGTAGTTACGCTCCGGAAAGTCTGGCGCCAAGTCGAATTTTGCGCAAGCTGTAGTTGTGTACAGCTTCATATGGTTAACAATATATGTACATACAATTTATTCCAGTACAAATCCGAACTCCCAGCACACTGGAACGTGATAGGTCGCAGCATAACCACCCAGCCACCTTTGTTATCGCCTAGCAGTGTTCTGCCGCCACTTTCGTTTCATTGCGCCTTCATTCCAGCCAAAAAAAAAAAAGTGACATGTTTCGACAATGTTATAATTTAATATTTTACTTCGTTTAAATTTTGTAAATCTGAAATTGTGTAACTTGAGATTGCATAAGCCGAGGACTGTCCGTGTAAGTTAAAAATGTAAAGTGTTCCCTATGCATGACATAAAGCCATTCAGGAAGTGAACTGCTGCTCTTATCCTTAACCTTGGTGTTGGATAGCGGCAAGTGGTCAGCACCACACTCTGGCTATTTTATTCCAGGAAAAGTCCCCAAGTGGCTGATATTGTCAATGGTACTATCAGATACATATGGAACTGTCATATTAATTTCAGTGGCTAAGATATATATCTTTGTTTTATTTTCCCCTTTCTACCTTATTGAGTTTCCTTGATAATGTCTATTATTTCTGCTGTAATAACTGTTTTAGTCATGCATATGTGACAACATGGCACGCATTTTATTTTGAGGAGAGATGTAACTAAAGTGGGGAGGGTGAACTTGGAACGAAATCTGACTACCTGCATGCACTTTCTAACATACCTGGTATGAAAGCTTCCAAAATCTTGATAATTGAAACGTACAAGTATGACATTGAATTCTCCATCATTGTGATTGCATTCTGGCGCCGTCATATTGACTGTACTAGTCTGTTGGTGCCTTGCCACCCAGGTAGGGTAGGGACACCCATTTACCTATTTGCAATGGAAACTCTGCGACCCGTGGAGGGAAGGCGTACTTCATATACGTAGTTGCTATGGAAACCCCGCCACCCGTGCAGGCAAGGCACGTCCATTTACGTAGTTACCTTGGAAACCTCGCCACGCGGGCAGGCAAGGCACACTCATTTTCATAGTTACCGTGGAAACCTGATGAGTTTGTATGTTTGTATATTATAATTTCGTAGTGACACCCGTAGTTAGCGTGAAACCCCGAATAATGTGTGTTTCTATATTATACTGTAATATTAGTGCCCGAAGAGCCTTTACTTGGTTAACGTGGAAACCTCGGTAGGTAGTGTGTGTTATATATTATCTGCGCATCCGTGAGACTTGATTTTGTGTATTGCCTTCCCCTGCCATCTCGTGGCTGTCCGTAGAATTCAAACGTGGGAGACTGACACAGAGTAACATTGCTGAAGTACATACAATACTGGAAGAGATGTTGAAGGATGCCCTCATGGCTTGTTGTAAAGAACTATCCCAGGTTTCGCGTAGGAAAATTGCGACAAACCTTAATCAGCATAGCTTGTTTCTGGGTCATTCTTGAAATTGCAATGTCCAGATGAGTAAGCAGCCTGACAGTCATGTCCGAACGGATAAGACTGAAAGAAACATCAAGGCAAGATCTTTAGGGTGGCTGTGTGGCCTTTCGCTGTGCTCGTGAGACAGATTAATTGCTAGGGCACTAGAATTAGATACTGGCTAGCAGCATTCCCTATTTCCCTGAACCACAGCGTGATACACAAATCCTTACTGCTCAAATGAATAATAATTTTTTGAAAGACATTTTCATGAACATTTTGTGTTCCGTTCATTCATGAAGCTATTTTAAGTGAAGTTAATATGCCTATAAATTCTTAATGTACACGGATACGTCTCAGTTCGTTCATTTACTGTCGCACGAACGTTTGTAAGATGGAACAGTGGGGGTGCAAGACTAAAACTTATGACTATCCTGGTTTGATTAATGACAGTTCACAGTTTCTCTTATGCAGTTTATGTCAACCTAACTGACAAATGGAGCCGGGTGATTCAGTCAATACAGTGACTAGGCTACTGGCTGGAGGAGCCGAGGAATTTTGGTTCGATTCCCGACTGGGCTAAGGCATATATCGCTTCTCCAAAAAGGCCAGACCTGATATAGGGCTCATAGAGCGTCCTATTTGATGCGTACCGGAATTCTTTACCCAAGAGTAAAGCTGTCCAGGCGTGAAACTGGCCTCTTACTCCCCAGTGGCGAGGTTAAAAATGCGTGGAGGTACACCTGCACTCCCCCCATATATTTTTATGACGTGCACACAGCAACTTTGTGTTAACGGACGTATATACAATTCGCATATGTGTGTCTAACAGACTTAATTGTATCCAGCAACAGTGACAGTGCGATATTATTGACAGATAGACATACACTACTGACATTAAGCTGCACTCTCAGTATTGCATAATTAGGAGGACGGTAATTTAGAACGATCAGACCAGGAGGATGAACCGCGATTCGTCCGCTGTCCACGTCGTAACCTAGTGGCTGGGGGTAGATTCCATAATAATATTAGATGGCTGTTACAGGAGTAGGGTGTGATGAGCTGAGTTGGATTCATCTGGCTTATGATAGAGTCCAATTGTGGGCTTTTTTTGGTGGTGAAGGGCCCCGCAGCAGAGGCTACGGTCGCACCGTAACCTTAAGGCTTATTGTGCAACCCTGTGATGAGGGTGAAGAGGAAGATGATAAGTTTTTTCGTTTTTCTGTGTAATGGAGCACCGGTGGAATGAAATTGTCAGGGGAAACCGAAGTACCCGGGGAACAACTTGTCCCAGCGCCACTTTGTCCACCACAAATCCCACATGGACTGACCCTGGGATCGAACCCGAACCTTCGCGGTGGGAAGCCGGCGACTAACCGCCTGGAGCATGGTACGGCCTAATGATGGGTTCTTGTGGAATAGTTAGTGAACCTTTTTGTTCCGTAAAAGTGTGGAATAACCTTAACAGCTTTGTGGAATAACCTTAACAGCTTTGCGACTCTAAGGATCTGCAGGCGGACTCGGCCCATGAGGCTGATATTCAGTGCCGCCACTGACGAGCACAGTCCCTATTAGTACACACTTGATCAGCCCTACTTTTATTTCATGTAACTCCAGCATTCACACTGTCTGTATGTCTGTAATTTTTACAGGTAAAAAACATGCAGAATTACATTTGTTCTTTCATTTTCATAACATGTTTCTAGAAGGATTTTAAAATCGCTGATTCCGTTAGTCAATCGGTTACAACCATGAAACAAGAAGGTACATATAAAGTTTGGTCTGTCGCCATTTTCTTGTATTACATTGTACAAAAGAGGGACATAAGGAGAGTTGAATAATTTATTCTCACACAAAATCTGTCTCCTGTTCACAAGTGTTACTAGTGTCTCTCTCATCTCAGCAGTTCGCACGGGTTTGAAGTTTGTCAGTACTTGCTATATAAATTTAAGAAAACTGTAGAATTGCAGAGCGTTTACTTATCGGGCGCGTTCTGCAAAAGGAATCACAAACGCCACGCAAAGTGCATGCTTGTAAATTCACGTAGAATAAAAGAAAACGTGGGCAGTTCAAGAAAAGAGTAATAATTTTTTAACTGGAAGTAAACTTTTTCACTATTAAATGATCCTGGAATAAACCCGTTCACAGAACTGCGTAGCTGCGTATGCGATTAATTGTTCCGTCATAATACGCATTGCATATGTTAAATTCAGGCAGAACTCTTCACTGCAGTAGTAATGAAATTATAAATGCAGTTATTGCAAATCTGTTACAGTTCTATAAAATCACGTGAAGTATTTAAATTTAAACACCCAACATGTTTCAACAACACTGTTTCACCGTCTCAGATGACTGTTGGTAAGTGGTAAAGGTTTCCCTGTTCACGCCAGGAAAGCATACACGGATAGTACAGGTTTAGCTCTACTCATTCTTGATGTTGGCACTAGATGGAGGTGAATTGTAAGATTCACGCCCCGACCGCTTTACCCCTGATGAAATGTTTAAATGCTATTGATAGCAGTACCTGTAGTCAGTGTAAATGTTACTGATAGCAGTACCTGTAGTCAGTGTAACTGTTACCGATAGCTGTGCATGTAGTCAGTGCCGAAGTTACTCAGAGTTGTATCTTAAGTACAGTGAGTGTAAATGTTACTGGTAGCTGTATCTGTGGTCCACATAAACGTTTCTCTTACTTATACACGCAACAAGTGTAACTGTTACTGGTAACTGTATTGCCGCACGTGTTATGATACACACACTTGAGTAGTAAAAGTATTCTTTGAGACAAGCACCGGAGACCGTAGCGTTTCATACCAGGAACACGACAGTTAGTAGAGACAGAAGTATTTTGAATACTTAGTCAGCAAACTGCGTATAAATGTGAAGTAAAATTAGAGACCTGATCAAGAATATTCAGAAAAAAACAAAAGGAAAGCCACCTCCCCCCCCCCCCATTCAGAGACAAGAATAAATCGATCAGCCCGTAAGATTATGTATGAAGCACAATAGCGACATATACCGGAAGGCTTGAGTTTTCAGCAGTGCCACTGTGAGAACACCAAATGTCGCTAAAGGATTAGCTATCTGTAACGCTGCTATAAGCAGGTTTTCACATTCTCGAATAGACGTTTGCATCCTATATTTATTATGTATAATGAAAACTAATTGCACTTTTGTGACAAACTGTATGTTGTACTGTTTTATAGGTTACATTTCCTTACGTATTTTCAGCTTAAATAAGCCATTCGCTAAAAGGACCAACAATAACGCATAAGTTTTTACCCTATGTGACCCCAAATTCCTTAGGCGGCCACATTTACTCCTACATGTTTCGGTGGCATGTATACCACCATCATCAGGGAGAGAGATTTCACACTTGGAGGCTGCGACGCCACTGGTGAAACACCGTCCTTTTTCACGCACACATGGTCGGAGTCACACCACAGGAACTGCATCCATCGCTGTAAGTACCATGAGTGTCACCAGTGGCGTCGCAGCCTTCAAGTGTGAAATCTCTCTCCGTAATGATGGGGGTCATTGTGAATGTGATGTAATATCATTAGAAGCTAAAATTATAAAGCAGAGTTCCCACTAACTAGGAAAGCAATAATTTATTTCAAATACACTACATCATGGAAATAAACATTTTTAGAAAATTATTAAAACTTGTGGTCAATCAAAACTAAATTAGATAATTTATTCCTCGTTTCAAATGTTGGCACGCGGCTGTAAAATGTTTCCTGTCCCTGTACTAGGCGCAGATGAGAGAAAGCTTATATTCGCCATAATTTCAGTGCTGCCAATATAAATTTTGATCTAAACAAAAATTGTCTTTACTCTTTGATTTTCCCTTGTAATTAAAGCAAAATGTGCCTGCGTTATCTCCAATATATTACACAGTTTATCCCTCACAATATCAACACAATATTTTACCACCCATCATCGTGCATCATATTGAGGGCCAATGTAAACCGTACTCACTATGGCGGAGAAGGCAGTAAACGGTTGCTGCTTGGTTGGTTGGTTGTTTACTTAGCAGTGCTGTGTTATGTGCGGGAGTTATTTAGCGTCAGATGAGGTAGGAGAACCATTATGTAGTGTGAAGTGAGGGAGCCAAGCCCTGGTCGGTCTCTTTAAAGCTCCTAATGCCACAGTAGCCTGTGCCCCCTAGAAGGCTAGATGTAGGTATTACCCGCGTTAGCGCTGCAGTGGCCTAACATACCGTAATATGCAAAATACCTTCCCGACAAAGCGGGTTCAGTACCTGCAGTAAGACCACATCCTTCCCATATCGTGAATTGCGCTGGTAACAGTTTCTAGTGTGACGGCGTAGTCTATGCAGGCGATAAGCAAACAAAACTGAAGGGTGTTCCTGGTACATTTGTCAGCCATTGCAGGAACTTTCTGGAATAATTCCAGTGGTCCATAACTGTTGTTGTTGTACAATTTCTTACAACCTTGTGTAGGCTATAGAGTTTGAAGGAGTCCGCACTGTTTCTTGTTATAACATCACGCGATATTAAATCCTACGCACAGTTTTTTGGCATCACGTGATGATAAATCCTACTGACAGTTTCTTTTTATAACATCATGCGATATTAAGTCCAACACGCGGTTTCTTTGACGTCACGTGATGATAAATCCTACTCACGGTTTCTTATTATAAGACCAGGCAATATTAAATCCACACAGTTTCTTGTTGACGTCATATGATGATAAATCCTACGCACAGTTTATTGTTATAACGTCATGTGATATTAAATCCTACTGGCAGTTTCTTGTTATAACACCAGGCAATATTAAATCCACACAGTTTCGTGTTGAAATCATGTGATGATAAATCCTGCTCACAGCTTCTTGTTATAACATCATGTGATGTTAAATCCTGCTCAAAGCTTCTTGTTATAACATCACGTGATATTAAATCCTGCTCACAGCTTCTTGTTATAACATATCACGTGGTATTAAATCCTGCTTCCAGCTTCTTGTTATAACATCACGTGATATTAAATCCTGCTCACAGTTTCTTGTTATACATCACGCGATGTTGAATCCTACTCATAGTTTCTTTTAACATCACGCGATATTAAATCCTTCTCACAGTTCCCTTTAAAATCTGAGGCGGAATTGCAGCCTATCCCCAATTTCTTGTTATCACATCACGCGATATTAAATCCTGCTCACAGCTTCTTGTTATAACATCACGCGATATTAAATCCTGCTCACAGCTTCTTGTTATAACATCACGTGATATTAAATCCTGCTCACAGTTTCTTGTTATAACATCACGTGATATTAAATCCTGAATCTCTTATTCCGAACGATCATTCCTGTTTCTTTGTAACTGCTGAAAGTGTGGTAATTGCATGTGCGATATGATGAACGCAGAAAATATTTTACTTGTATTTTTATTTCCACATTGTTACTGTAACGCAAATTTGTTAGATTCTAAAATGGAGTTCATTTAGAAATTCTACCACCGTTGACTGGATGTGACCCGGACTGATTAAGTAGTGAATTCCATGGAGCAGATCTTCCACTTCAGACTGTAATGTCTGTTCAACTAGTGAAGAAATTCCGCGTTCTTTATGGAACCAAGGGATTCCGTATCATATATCCAGGATCCCATCACTTAACGTAATCCGCGTTAGATGCATCCACTTCTGCCACCCTATTTAAGATCCGCTTTAGTATTATTTCCCATCTTTGCATAACATTTTGCTACCAAAATTCGGCTTGCTTTTCTCATCTGTCACGTGCTGTGGCCCCATTTAAACCTGTCGTCTTAAAAATATTCAACAAAAACATGAAACACTTCGATTTGCAGTTTTTCTCATTCTTTGGTTAGTCCCTCACTCACACAATCGTTGATTCTCCTAAGGACCCTATCCTCAAGTGTTCTTTGTTCCTAATTGTTCCCTCGATGTCCTGCAATTGCAAAGTGAGGTTTTCCGGACGTTTCGAAACTTGCTGTATCATTCATTTTAACCCCGATTGTACCTTTTGTAATTGCAGGCTTATAAGTAAGATTTCTACAATATAAATAACGCCTGAAAGCCCTCCTCTGTCAACGAATCAAACGTTAGAGGCCACGTTTCACAACCACACAGAGCAGTAGACAAAATTTTTTTTTGTGTATTTTAATTAATGTGTTAATTTTTAAGTAGTATATGAGGTGACAAAATTTTCTGAACTGAAGGGCATCGGATATTGATTAGCTGTAATTTCTACATCTGTGGTATTTTGATTTGTTACCGTATTTTCCACATATCTGAATTTTGCCATATTTATCTAAGGATTTGTTAGATATACTGTTACTTTATATTATGGCTTGTCCAGCATTCTAGTGACCAGATGTGAACACGTACTTGCTAACTGCTGTTACGTATGGACCAGTCACCCTACCGGCGCCTGTTAATGTTTATTTCTTTTCCCTTATGACGTTTGTTTTCTCCCATGAAATTAACATCAACAATGCCCCTTCCAGTTGCAGTCCCGCCTGTTTTCCTTCAGTCTTTCTAAGGCATATTCTAAAGCAGAGTTGCAAAGCAGTGGTGTTGGAATACTTCTTGTTTCGGACCATTTTGAACAGAAAACGTTTCAGACTAAAGTTCTGTAGCTGCTACGAACTTAGCGTGTTAAGTAGCCTCTATAATTTAATGATGGTCTTGAATTAATCACTTCCCTTTTTGCTGAATCAACTCTGTAAATAGCTGCTGCACCTCCCCATTATATTGCCATTTTTAAGCGCGTTCGCAAAATTGCGAAAAGCGACTATTAGCTTCGTCATGTCTGTCCGTCCGTCCGTCTGTCTGTCCGTTCGCGTGGAACAACTCGGCTCCCACTGGACGGATTTTCATGAAATTTAATATTTGAGTATTTTTCGAAAAAATCCAAGTTTGGTTACAATGTTTACTTGTCATGGCAGTCCTCGATTTAATTTCACGTGTACGTCTTGCATCATTTGTTGTCGTCCTACCCAAATATTTGAAATATTCCACATTCTACAGTTGTTTTGGATTTATCATAATCTATGGTGGGGACTTACAATGATTAAAGTCAATTAGTCTCTACTTATATTGTGTTTTAACATGTTTATTAACTAGGATACGTGTATCATCCATATACAGTCTAACCCGCTTATAACGACACCGGTTTATACGACTCCTCGTCTGTAACGTAAGATATTCTGTGGTACCAAATTTATCCTGAGTTAACCATAACATTACACTCCTCGGTTGTAACAACACTCGTTTATAACGACACAAAATATTCAGTCCCCTTCATGACGTTATAACCGAGTTCGACTGTGTACTTGTAGTCTGTTATTTTCGTTTCCTTGACGATATTGAAAGTAGCATTGGGTCTTGGTGTATCTTTTCTCTTTATTGATGCAATCGGAAGACTGATTGTAACTAATTCGAGTGTCGCCTCGCCTCAATTACTGTTACGTAATCTGATTGTATAAACAGATAAAAGCTATAAAAGATTCTAGAAATGTCTACACTTCAGGCCGAGATTTGACCCCGGTACGAACAAGCGTTAACCGATTCACCGCTGTGTTGGTCATGTACTACTGTACATTTATTTAAAACGGGTGGAGATGAAATATTTTCATGTCATGTACCTTGTAATTAGAAAGACGTAGGGCTATATACGCGTCAGAGCACAGTGATCCCCGGCGGCCAGTGTAGTTAGACAGCGGAAGGATAATTGGTCACTCAATTAATGTTTAACTATTTAGAGCCTCAACTCAGTCATAAATTATTATTGTAACTGTATGACAGTTGAGCATATTCATCAGGCGTGTTTTGTAAGCTCGCACAACGACGTGGTAAGTACTGTCCTTTTTTGTTCCTTTCGTAGTTCCTGTGCCCAGTGTCATTCGTTATGCTCGCCGAATGAAGTAAATGAGTAACGAGGATATACACCTAATATTTCTGTCACCAGAATGTTTGATATGTTAGAAATCGCTTAGCGGATTTTGATAAAATGTGATACGAACGCCCTGAATTTAAGTTTATCGATCAATTTCACATTAGTCTGTCTGTGTAGTAGAAATTGTACATTACGTATTGAACGATGGCAGATAATAGCGACATGGGCCCTGGGGACCTGTGAGGTCTTTTTGTTTATTACATATTTAACGAGGTAAGGTGGTAACCACCTGGTGCCTGGTACCTGTCAGGTCTTTTTGTTTATTGCATTTTTAGCTGGGTAAGGTGGTAACCACCTGGTGTCTGGTACCTGTCAGGTCTTTTTGTTTATTGCATTTTTAGCTGGGTAAGGTGGTAACCACCTGTGTCTGGTACCTGTCAGGTCTTTTTGTTTATTGCATTTTTAGCTGGGCAAGGTGGTAACCACCTGGTGTCTGGTACCTGTCAGGTCTTTTTGTTTATTGCATGTTTAGCTAGGTAAGGTGGTAACCAGTTTGTGCCTGGTACCTGTCAGGTCTTTTTGTTTATTGCATTTTTAGCTGGGCAAGGTGGTAACCACCTGGTGTCTGGTACCTGTCAGGTCTTTTTGTTTATTGCATGTTTAGCTAGGTAAGGTGATAACCACCTGGTGTCTGGTACCTGTCAGGTCTTCTTGTTTATTACATTTTTAGCGAGGTGAGGTGGTAACCAGTTTGTGCCTGGTACCTGTCAGGTCTTTTTGTTTATTGCATATTTAGCTACGTAAGGTGGTAACCACCTGGTCACTGGTACCTGTCAGGTCTTTTTGTGTTTTACGTATTTAGTAAGGTAAGGTGGTGGCCACCTGGTTCCGGGGACCTGACATCTGTTTTTACGAGGGGCGCTATGGAAAACAATGCCTTCTATTTCTTCTGAGAAACTGTGCGTTTATAATGAAATTTACATGTATCACGGGTACATCTTTACAAAGTTGAGATTATTTTCCCACAAAGTCCCATTCATTATGAATACAGTTTTTCCACGTTTGCGTGAGACGCTGTGTGCCTCTCGCGTAAAACTTCGCTGAGGCTTTGGAGTTCTACACGCACGCTTTGTTTCCATGTGAAACGGGAAATTCTGCAATATATAGTTTGGCCTTGAAGGAATCTGTGTGTAAATGTAAAGGATTTTTGGATTCAATGCGGGTGTTATAGAATATCTACCAAATAAGAAATATTTTACACAAGAAGTTAAAAAGATTACGTTCCATTATTTGTGGCTTGCACTGTCGCTTAAGGGTGCAATTTTTTGGTATTAAATCTTCTATCTCTTTTCCTTTTTCACTAGTGAGTATCTGGCTTCGACTGTTTAAAACTAATCAAACTTTTTAATTCTCTAATTTTAGTCATCTGATTTTTTAATTGAATAAATGTAACATCTGTAATAATTTCCTTACATTTCAATGACCTTGCCTTTTTTAACATTTACAAAATTTTAAAGTCGAGATCTCGCTTATAATGACAATGTTTGTGTGAGGTGTACACGGTAATTTTTCTTGGATATGTTTAATTGGCCTGATGATGTAAGCCGAAACATGTCGCAATATATCTATAGGATAGCATACCTCAACAACACAGCTGCGAATGATGGTTTCTGTCCCTGCGTATATTGTATTTACACCACAACGGGATGTCCCAGTTTAAATTCTTATTAATCTTTTGCTTGACTTTCTCTGGAATTCCCAGCGACATCCTAAAATTTCCCCGTTATCGTGGACGTAATTTGTCACTGTATAGCTTCGTTTGCTGATTGATTTCTGTTTTCATTGCCCTTCAGTGTCATTTGCAACTAAAGAGGCATTAGTACCCAAGTTCAATGTCATATGAAGGAAGTTTTATTCCTTATTTGGTCTGCATTAAACATATATTTACGCCTACACGTGCGCTTGTAGCTTGTACTTGGCGCAATGAAACGAGTAAAAAAGTCAGGCCCGTAAACTCCGGGACAGAATCCATACAAAAGGCGTTCAATTAAAACACACTAATAAATGGATTGTCGCCTGCAGTTACCCCTACAAAGCGAGTGGAGCACTAAATATGAACCAAAAGATTTATACTTAACGAAGTGGAAGCCATATAAATCTGCTCGATGGGCGATAGTATTTATGGGGCTTTGTGCTTTGTGTTCAGCCGAAGGCCAAACAAACATTTGAAGTTACGTTTTGAATGTTACACGACTGTCCTTGTTTTAGAAATCAGTGAATTTGTAACATTTTAGTTGCAAACAGGTCACAGACATATGACACGCTAAAATGTCTCGGGACGCCATTTCGTTCATGAATGTGATTCTAACAAGACACCCTAAAATAGTGTTATAGCCTATGACGAGTCACCGTAAAAAATTCAGAATTATATAAAAAGTCATAACAAAATGTTCAGTGTCATGTAGAATACGAGAAGGGAGGCACTAGAGTGACTCATCCACGTCGATCATACTTGACCGTTTGTGTCATATAACAAGTTAACATAAAATATTCAGTACTATATAAAATTCATCACAAAATATTCATCATTATGTAAAAATTCATCATAAAATATTCAATGTTATAAAACAAGTCACCGTAAAAATTCAGTGTTATATAAAAAGTCACCACATTAGTTCAGTGTTATATCACAAAGCCCCATAAAATGTTCAGTATTATGATATAAAACAAGTTGGCATAAAATATTTAGTGTTATATCACAAGTCACCATAAAATATTCAGTGTTACATAACAAGACACCATAACATATTCAGCATTATGTAACAAGTCACCATAAAGTACTGAGTGTTATATAACAAGTCACCATATTAATTCAGTGTTATATCACAAAGCGCCATAAAATATTCAGTGTTACATAACAAGACACCATAACATATTCAGCACTATGCAGCAAGTCACCATAAAATATTCGGTGTTACGTAAGTCACCATAAAATGTTCAGTGTTGTACATAAGTCACCATAAAATATTCAATGTTGTATAAGCAAATCAACATATTTTGCTTGATCACCATGTTGGTATTTTCCATTCCACTAAACTGTTAATCTGTTCGCTGCTTCTGTCATCATCTGGAGGTGGCCGACACCAACCATCCTGTCTGATGATTTTCGTGGTTTTCTTCGGTCCCTGTAGTCAATTCCTAGGATAGTGATTGCAGTTAGCCTGTGTACGGCATCTTATACGCTCCTTCCCGTTTATTGTTCCTGTTCCGCGGTTATTAAGAGCTGTGTAGGCTGTTACTGCAGATGTTAAATTAACTAGAAGTAAACCAAACAAACAAATACACAACCTGCTAGAAGTAAACCAAACAAACAAATACACAACCTGCTAGAAGTAAACCAACAAACAAATACACAATCCATAAAATGTCCAAGTTGCACAGATTATTTTGTATGTACTGCTGCCATATCTCGGTGCAATAATAGCCGTATTCACAGAGGATATTGCGGTACAACAGAGTGCTAAGTATCACACAAGAATTTTTATCTGACGAGTTCCCGCATTTACGAGAGCTTCGGAATGGCCACAAAATTCCCCAACATAAATCCGTTACATTATCACATTTAGAACGAACTTAAAACAATTTCCGCTGATAAAAGTCTTCAGCACTTGTGTGTGTGTGTGTGTGTGTGTGTGTGTGTGTGTGTGTGTGTTGTCACGTGTAACTAAATAACAAAATAACAACTGATGGAAAAGACGGCTTCCAGCCTTAATTCCTTATAAAATAACGTGGTATTGTTAACATTTAAAATTCGTAACAAATCATTCGAATTGAATATACGACAGGGGTAACCAGTTTTTTTTTGGCAAATATTGACAAACATTTTGTGGGCTGGTTCGCGGACCGCACATGTAAATATCACAATGAGTGATACCTATCTGAGTATATTTATATATTTTACGTATTATCGGGCTTTATTTTGAGGCCATATCCTTCGGAACCCTGAAGTGAATCACACTGACAGGCATCTTGAAATGATTTGATGATTCTAATATAATATTGGTCCACCTGTTATAATTCTGGATGTCTAGATGTCTAGATATCTCTATGTTACGATATATGTTTATCCGACGTGTTTCATTCCCGACTGGGATCATCTTCAGGGGTTCACTTAAAAAGTTAATAAAAATTATGCAGTTTTAAGTGAATCCCTGAAGATGATCCCAGTCAGGATAGAAACATTTCGGATAAACACTAAATATTGTAATGTAGAGACATGTAGAATAATAACAGTGCGTTAGTTCGACGAATATTATATTTTATTAATGACTATGTACGGTATGAATAACCTAAAATATATTTTTTCTAGTTATTCCTTAATATCATTAAAATCCTACGGGGTTTCGAACACAAGGTGTGATAGACGTGGAATGTATTTTCACAATATAAGATTCAGTAATTGACTTAACCTTTAAAGACGAAGCGTATCTGTCATATAAGGACTCAGTGCTTACCGCGCTGTAAACACTCTCCACTTCGGTTATAAAAACCAGTCTCTTAATGTTTTATAAGGCAAAAGTTGCTGTTTGTTCTGAGATCCGTACAAAACACATAAACGCAATGTGGGCACCACGTAGAATTTTTTAATGTTAAACCTGGTGGTACGTAAAGTTACCGCTAGGCTTTGAAAGGTTAAATGAACCATCGACTGTTACTTAAATGACGTCACAGTCTGCTGTTTGCACGCCTGTGGGCAATACTGCTTTGTTCTTGAAATGTGCATTGTGTTGTGTAATACCGGAATGAAGTGTGATTTGCTTCGCTTCATTGAAGTAGTGCCGCTTTAACTGCTTGTATAACTTCAGCCATGATCCGTTCTCATTGTCTCTAATTTTATTCAAACGACAAAATTCTTCAGCTAGTTTCCACACGGAAACAGCATTACGGAGGAACACGTCACTGCGCGCGTTTCGTCTTTCCGACAGTTCCCAGTTTGAGTGTGTTCTAAAATCCAATAGGCTACATTTTCCTTCGCATTCATTTTTAACACAGAACCAGGACAGAGTAGTCGATAGAAGGACTAGGTAGTGATCTAGACGACCGACGAATTGGGGTTCGATTCGTCGCAAGGGCAAGCAAGGGCGCACCCAAGGTGAGAGTTGCCGGGATGCAGCCCTCCCAAACACCTCAAACCGAAATTTTAAAAACTGAGATTTTGTAGATAATATGATATCAGAAGCTTTACGTGATTTTTCCTCTCAGCCGAAATCAACCACCGATATCGGCTGATGACTAGTACATCAGAATTTTGAAAAATAAATTAGTAAATTAAAAAAACAAGAAGATAGGACACTGTGGTTGAATCATGGAACATGTAGTTATATTCGTATGTATATAAATGCAGGTGCAAACAACGTTATGTTATATTTAAGACATGATTTTTGTAACATAGTTTTTAAAATCAAACATATATAACCACAGGGTCAGCCGCCCCCCCCCCTCCCCCAGCGAAAAATTCTGGGTTCGCGCTTTCGGGCAAGATACTTTCCTGTTTTGCAAAATGTCGTGACTGCTGCTTGGGCCCACGCAGCCTCGTGTTCAGTGGGTAGTGTGGGACGACGAGAGCGGACTCAAAACTGTCTCTGGGGATAAGCCGGCCACTGTGAGAAGCCGATCGCTCGCGGTCATGTAGCTCCAACGTTTTGCGTGCACAGGGACAACTTGTGTACCTTTGTTTCGGTAATTTTATATAGAACAGTTTTTCTTTTTTTGTGTGTGTGTGTTTGTCCCGGTTACTCCAGGTCTCAAAAATATCAACGGAACCATAAAGCAAACAGAAGGCCGTACATATGCCCGTAAGTGTGCACAGCAGAAGTACGCGAAAGGTATTAATATTTAGGGGTTCGATATCCTGTGTTTAGCCATTAAAGAAATTTTGCTGCCATTTTCAGAATTCCAGGAGCTGAGTTTGCACTGTAGCTGTGGTGGCCTTTGTTGGCTAAAACAATCGGTAACGGATTTCCATGGTTTTAAAGTAGAAAAGGTTACCAGGGGACGGCATAAAATATTCGGATTCATTTAGTGTTTATTTTTGTGCTGACACTGGTGAAGTTTACCTGAGGGAAACCTGGAATTCTCTCCCGGAACGCCCGTGCTCTGGAACGTCCTTGTACGTCAGTGATATAACTCTCTTGCGTTGACTGAAACTGAACGCGAGCGGAAGTAGACACAGAGGTGTGTACACAATTTTTGGAAGACTAAAGACTTCCTGATGTAGAAAATCACAGTTGGATTACCTGACAGGCAACCAGGAACTTTGTGATTTGTACGGCACTGTTGAAAAATGACATTACGATGGGCTAATCATTTTGCTGGGAGAAGAATACAAGGTACTGATGCAGAATTCTTGTGGGAAAGGGTAACCTTCGGGGACCGATAAGGTGGACGGATATTATTAAAATGAATCTGAACAAGACAGGTTCTGAGAATATGAGTTGAATGGTACTGGCATAAAAATTAGTGTCGAATAAAACATACTGCGGCTTACAGTTAAAGTCAAGCAGTTTATGTTACCCACCTGAAGCGTCTTTCAGCAAGAGAACTTTGTATTGATTTCCGTCGCGGCGAAATCTGCAGGACATACTGGATATAGAATTAATGTTAGCTTATTGCTTCTAATTATGTTAGGATAATATTAAAATGGATCTTCAAGAAGTGGGATGGGATATGCACTAGATTGAGCTGGCTCAGGAAGGGTCAGGTGGCGGGCTGTTTTGAATGCGGTGATGAACCTCCGAGTTCCATAAAACGCGGGGAATTTCTTGACTAGCTGAGAAACTGTTAGCTTCTCAGGAAGGACTCTGCTCCATGGAGTTAGTTAGTTAGTTAGTTAGTTAGTTAGTTAGTTAGTTAGTTAGTTGGTTGGTTGGTTGGTTGGTTGGTTCGTTGGTTGGTTACTTAGTTGGTTGGTTACTTGGTTGGTTGGTTGGTTGGTTGGTTAGTTAGTTAGTTAGTTAGTTATTGCTCCCAATTGTTGAGGTATTATAAATTTGTTGCACAGGTATTATAGGTATAGATGGTTTTTATTTTACTGCCAGTTGTGATATTTGTCACTGTTCCAAATGTACTGAACTTACTAATTCAACTGCAATGGATTGAAATATTACGCGATTTGGAAACTAGAAATTTAATTTGCTGGACAGTCTTTTATGTACTGGGATTCAATGAGTTCTGCTCTGTTAGAGTGCTGTCATACCTGAATTAGATTCAGTAATAATAGGTAGCTCATACGCGATTGGTTGCGGCTTCACGTCCTCCCCCCACTCCGTCACTATTAATGTGGCAGTGTTTTGTTACAGCGCCACAAAAACATCACTGCCATTGTTGTGCAGACGTGGCTTCTGAAACGTGACTTTAGAGCGTCATTGGAGTCGAGGGTCAAATATAGCGAATTCATTCCTGTATATACACCAAAACACCCACATATGTAAGAGAGAAATGAAGTTAGAGAACAGAATATAGCGAAAACAAACGATATTTGTAATCAGTAACCATGTGCTTTAAAATGGGAAAACTGAACAAAAACACTTGTATTTTTTTAAACTATTTATGCATGTCTACGATACGTAAGCTACTAGCAAACCTCAGGAGGATATAAATGAATGAAATTAATAAAAATTTGACTTAACTTTTGTTGTTAGTAAAATAAATTGCATGTGTTTATTTAGTCACATTTTTTTTATCTCTGTGGACTTCAAAGGGAAAGACTCACAGAATACAAACAACGCCTTCCATCCCATCCCATGCACAACGTTACTGCGAGATGTATGGCGTGCTGATGATGTATTCAGATCAGCTCGCCACAACACACTCTTTCACAGAGCAAAATAGCGACTGCACAATGCGCTGTAATTGCGAGTGCTGTATAACACTTTCCGGTGCACTGCCGCATTATGTTATTTGCAAGACGGAAATCTTGCATATACGGTTTTCTGTCTCATGTTTCCACATCAAATTTCCAATTAAAGAGGAACCTCCTTCCCTGTAACGTGTAAAGGGCCCCGTAGGATTTATGGCGCCCTGCCTCCACGCCAGACCACTTGTGCAACGTTGAAAATTTTCATGATATCTAACTAAAGTAAAGGTGATTAATAATAAGCATGAAGCTGTATCGCTATAACTCTTTCTGTGAAGCTGTCTGCTCTTTCCATATGTACCTTAGGTTACAGCCACAGTGCTGGCTTGGAGTTAGCGCGGTAGCAGGTGCAAGGCGGACATACGAGTTTAAGCCAAAAACAAGAAACATATCCAGGTGGTGGCACTGACCCGCCTATCCCTAAGCTATTACCTACCCTCCCCGCTAGCAGAAGGAACGCGTTGCTTAAAATCACTCACAGCCTAGCGGGATACTACAAACATCAGTTGTGTGTGAGCTTGGGTTGCGATAATGGAAGATTAAGCATCGCTGTATTTCGTCGGAGGCCAATACGGAACCCAAGCCATAATTTACATAAACATGCTGCTGTTTTGAGGACGTGGAAGATGCTAAAGAAACAGGAAAGAATGGCGAGTTTATAAATTCGTTAAATAAATCCATTCAAAGCAATCATTCAAGGAGCGAAGACTTCGTATCCCAGATCTCAAAGAACATCAGTCTCTTGATTATATTTACTTCTTTCTCCGTGTCTTTTTCACGACCCAGTTACGTAATTTGCTTTATACTCTACCATTCCCTGCCTATATATTTTACCCTATGTACATGGACTTCTATTTTATTGTGCCTCTATAAATAAACCATTTTATTGTGCCTGTATAAATAAACCATTTTCTCTTATATAAAACTACAGTCGAACCCGGTTATAACGACATCGGTTTATACGACACCTCGCTTATAGCGTCAGATATTCTGTGGTACCAATTAATTCGTCACTGCTAATAACGCCNGACACCTCGCATATAGAGTCAGATATTCTGTGGTACCAATTAATTCGTCACTGCTAACAACGCCAGTACGTTCGTCGGTTATAACGACACTCGTTTATAACGACAGAAATTACTCAGTGCCTTTCATGACGTTATAACCGAGTTCGACTGTATTTTACTCTCACTTTAAAGATCATGTATAATTAATTCTCAAAACAGTTTTTGCTGATACATTCATAATTGTACCGTCACATGGTAAAGGTTTTAGAACTCACGCCTGCTTGTGGTTCAAACAATTTTCTTTTTAATATTCTAGTTATAGGCCTGATTATGGCTTGTTTAAGCCGAAACATATAGCCTATTTTACCTTGTATTGTGAGTTGTGTATGATTAACTAGAAAAATAAATGTATGCCTTACACTAAAGTTGTCTCCCTGGGCCGTGCTATGGCTCAGGCAGGGCCGATCGCAGTGGCCGCGCTGTGTAAGGCCTGGGTCTGCGGCCGTACGCTTGCTGGGATCGTCGGTTCGAATCCCGCCGGGAGGCATGCGTTTGTGTTGTGTTTGTTGTAAAAGGACAGTAGTATGGAACATAAGCGACATGAAGAAGGAGAAAGAGGGAAAGATTTAAAGGTACAAAATGGATCAAAGAAAGAAACAGGACGGAGAAATTAAAAAGAAAAAAGGAAGGCTGTTAGTCACCGGCTTCTCACCGCGGAGGCTCGGGTTCGATCCCAGGTCAGTCCGGTTCGGATTTGTGGCGAACAAAGTGGCACTGAAGCAGGTTTTTCCCCGAGTACTTCGGTTTTTCCCTGTCAGTTTCATTCCACCGGTGCTCCATTAGGTGTAAAAACGAAAAGAACTAATCATCTTCATCACAGTGCTGCACAATAAGCCTTAAGGCTGAGGTGCGTCCGTAGCGTCTGTTGCGGGGCCCTTCACCACTAAAAAAAAGTTGCGTCCCTGTGCACACGTGAAGGCTTACGGTGGTATAGCTCCACTCATTCTCGATCCCTGCACGCTCCTCCGGCCGCCTCACTACCGGAAATAAAGTCCTTGACAGCCACTGTATGAGAGATTTATTGGGACCCAGACTCATCTGCATGCTTTATAGAAGAGAAAAATCGAACCCCGATTCTCCGGTTTTCCATCCCCTTAATGTAACATATGTTATTTAAAAAAAACACCGGTGCTGTACATTCGCAATAAAATATATGTACACCATGTGTTCTATATGCAGACTGGTAATGTTGAATTTAATTTACATGTTTACAACTTTATATTTACATTACAAATACACATTCATGCAGAATCTGAATTCCAGGGTTTATTGTCTGGCTATCACCCTCCATAGCTAAATACAGTAGGCCATAAACTTCTCACAGTAATGTTATTACGGTTGTATTTAAAGACAGGTCGATCTGTGAACGGCTGTGTAAAATTTCGCACAAACAGCATCTCAGGCCACCTTACACCATGGTTCTTTTTTTGTACAGACTTCTGTAAATTGTAACATTTAAATATATTTTCTTGCGTGTCTCATTGGTTTATTTTGTTCGGACTGTTACGTGTTTCAGTGCGATTTGTGTTTTCCAACAACACAAAGATTAGGGTATACAGAACTGTAGTTTTACCTGTTGTTTTGTATGGGTGTGAAACTTGGTCTCTCACACGGAGGGAGGAACAAAGACTGAGGGTGTTCGAGAATAGGGTGCTGAGGAGGATATTTGGGCCTAAGGGGGACGAGGCGACAGGGGAGTGGAGAAGACTACATAATGAGGGACTTAATGACCTGTACTCATCACCAAATATTATTCGGGTAATCAAATCGAGAAGAATGATATGGGCAGGGCATGTAGCACTTATGGGTGGGAAAGCGGGGTGCATACAGGATTTTGGTGGGGGACCTGAGGGAAGGCGACCACTTGGGAGACCCAGACGTAGATGGGAGGATAATATTAAAATAAATACGTGGAATGGGGCGTGGCCTGGATTGAGCTGGCTCAGGATAGGGACAGGTGGCGGGCTTTTGTGAAAGCGGTAATGAACCTCCGGGTTCCATAAAATGAGGGGAATTTCTTGACTAGCTGAGAAACTGTTAGCTTTTCAAGAAGGCCTCTGCTCCATGGAGTTGGTTGGTTGGTTGGTTGGTTAGTATTTTTGTTTGTGTTTTCACATATTGTTACTTTTAACCACTTCGTCTGTGGGCTGAAATGTGTAGTCTGATACTAAACTGGAGACACACTAGAACAGAATTTGTGACGAAAACGTACACATTTGGTAAGATTTGGGCACGTTTGCTCCGTGTTAGGTTCAGATTGCCGTCAAATAGAACTGGTTACTTTTAAAAGGAAAATGAAAAAGCATTACGAAAACCACAACGTCCAATTTACTATATTTTACAAAATTTTGAAAGCAGCGTAGATGTAAAAATTCCAGTACAATGATTGTGAGGAACGCCATACAGCGGGAGCTTTAATGTACGTGTGGACAGACGTACGATGGCAAAACCACAAAAAAGTTGTGAACGCGCCTGCAAGGTATAGGCAGTGTTTTTCATGAAAAAGTCCCTCGATAGTGAAAATATCGTGTCAGTATGATATTACGATTGAACTAGTATTTTATGACACGATTTACATAAATTAATATATCGTATAGAATAATATAATGTAATATAAATTAATATAATATAATATAATAGGTATTCACACGTGTAGCTGATGTTTAATAGTTGCAACCTGCATTACAACAAGCTTTTTAAAGTGTAGGGGTAGTTTGTGTTGCCTAATTTTATTACACCACCCAAAAGAGTTTAGCTGTTTTCATCCTTACGGATAATTCTGATAACCCAGTGCAAATGCTTTCAGTCTATAAAAAATGCTAACTTAATTTGTTTAGATTTACACATTTCGCGCTTCTCATCTTCTGTATCCTTCTTTGAAAAGGCCTGGAAAACCGAAACAGGAATATCCGTACAAAAATTCGACAGTTTTCTACCGCTGGTTCAAAACATGATCAACTGAAGGAGTTAATGTTCCCTCTAAGCTGCGCGGGTGCGCGACCGCGCAGTAACTGGAATGCACCCGCGTACACTGAATTCTTGCCGCGCAGCTGGAATTTTTCAATTTTCATTGTAAATATTTTTATTATGTGTAGTATAAAAAACTTTTAAAGTGCCGCGCATTCGTGAGGTTGCGTAAAAATGTTCTGCTCAGAGTAGTAGCAGGTCCGCGCAGCTGTAAAAAGGATAGAAGGAACGTTTATAGCAGCTGGAAGCCTCCTGCCGTCTTTTCTGCCATCCAGCTGGCAGCACCTCATTAATGCAAAGTCACAGTTCCATTTGCTAAACACTTTGTTAAAGTGCAGATGTGTGTGTGTGTCGAATACCAGCAACATACACGGCAAAAATAGAATAAAATACAAAAGGGGCACTTCTGTATTCACATCTTGCATCGTTTAGTTCAAAGGGAAATTACTAATTTTTTTTTTTTTTGGCGAAATACCAAACCCTGTTTGACGTCCCCTCATCGTGGCGCCCTGGGCGATGACCACCCAGATCACCGAACCCTGAAGTGAGCCAGACACTGTTGTACATATTAAGCCTGGCCTTATAAGAGCGCTTATTAATTTTGTCGCAAATTTGGCCGTATTTTTTAAGTACGTATGGGGTTTTGATAAGTCTACTGAAATTATAATATATGTTATGTTTATTGCACGTATCTTAAAAATACATATTTCCTGAAGTAATATATATATATATAAATGTTTTGGTTATTTCAAAAATAATTTGAAAAGAATCAGTATTTGGATACTGTTAAAATCATGGTTCCTTAAGTTTATGTGTGTGTTGATAAATGTACAATGTTCCCTCTAAGCTGCGCGTGTGCCCGGCCGCGCACACTTAATTGTTGCCGCGTAGCTGGAGTTTTTCAATTGTATTTGTAAATATTCTTATTATGCATATTACAGAAAACTTTTGAAATACCGCGCAGCCGTAAAAAATTTAGAGGGAACGTCGTGTAGCTACGTATGTATATATATCTCCCCTTGTCACATTATCTCCCTTCTATAAAAAAAAAATTATTAGGGAGTGGCTTTCCATTAAGTCGTTCTAAATATTTCTAGAGATCTAGTGTATTAATCGTCTAAGGACCCGAATTTGACATACAGTGCGCCTAAAATTCACGTACATATTTTGGTTGTCATGCGAACTGTACACAACTTACAAACAGCGAGCGTATAAGGGGAGAGTTGTTCACCTCCCCATCACCTACCCGCCCATAAACATGTTTCGTCTCCGAAAATTAGTTGGAGAAATTTTCCAGAGCTTGGTACAGAGAGGTTATGTAAGGACACTGTCTGGTGCATATGTGTGTGTGTGGTGTAATGCACACTTTACAATATGTGCATATCGAATTCGAAATCGCTCGTTTTGCGTAACACATTTTTGTACAGTACAAAAAAATATAACTTTCATTCGTTTTAAACTTCTTCTAGAGGCGGTGTGTAACTAAATACGCAGAGCCGCCGACAGCGGTTTCGGGCCCCGGGGAAAATTATTTTTTGGGCCCCCCCCCCCCCCCCCCCGCCCAGCAAGGGCGGACTGGCTAAAAATCTTTATCCTAAACCGGAAGGACTGACTGGCAGTTGCAGAGTGACTTGAGCTTGGTCTCAAAAGGTTAATTTGTGCAATCAACAAATAATTACTCTGCCGAGAAAGACAAAAACATACGCAACATAGTCGGGTAAATCCTAAAAGGTTTTGACGATGGTGTATAATATTGTGTGGTGATGTGTTTATGGACTTTATCCATCGTCCGAAGAGTAAAATATTAAAAAATTAAAATAATAA
>BLKM01010399.1:10389-61636 GCA_013340265.1 Coptotermes formosanus | reverse complement strand
ACGTTCCGGAAGCTGGCTCTGCTTCCGTCCTCAGATGAATGGAGGGAGAGAAGAACACCTATTCTGTTGGGCCCCTTAGACATCCCTCTATCTAAGGGGCCAAACAGGGTAGGTGTTCTTCTGTCCTCCCCCTCCATTCACCTGAGGACGGAAGCAGAGCCAGCTTCCGAAACGTGATTTCAATTTTTTAATATTTTTAATATTCTACTCTTCGGACGATGGATAAAGTCCATAAACTCATCACCACACAAATAGTGGGTGCCGGCCCCCCTTTCCGGGCCACCGGGTCCCCCCCTCCCCTTCGGTACTGTAAATAGAAGGGAAATAAATCGTGATGCTGTACATTAATTTTTGTGAATAATCCAACGATGGCTTTTTGCCCGCAGCAAACGAACAACCGTGACAGAAAAACGGCATATGGGACACATTCCTACTCATAGGCTAAATATGGGTTCGTCGTCGTTTTCGACCTGAGAAAGCGGTAATATTCCGTGGTGCTGTTTGGGAATAAAACTGTTCTCTAAAACTAAACACGCCGTCTACAGATTATGCGTCCTGACCTCTGAGTGCGAGCCTGATGCTGACAGTTGAGTTGAATCCAATAAACGCGTTTTTACAGACGTAGGAGAGCTTACATTACAGGAAGCCGATTGATCCGTTGGGGGGCTGACCACATGGGAATTGTGGACAATCGCCTCTCAGGCAGTAATAATGACGTTCTCATCGACCCTAGGGACAACCGGGCGAGAGAACAATTGCCTCTTGTGACCGCTGTTTGCAGATAAATGCCATGTCCGCGGTGGAAGCGCCAGATCCTAAGCAGCGTTACCGTTGTCTAAAGGTGGCCTTGCATTGTGGAGTCCACGGCTCAAGACCTGGTTTCTCTCATTTCTAGCTTATATGGTGCACGTTCACGATAACAGGTTTGTTGGTAGGTGGACAGTTTAATGACACTACATCAACTGAACGTGATGTTTAGTTCGGTATCACATGAAATGTGATCAGTGCGATCAGTGGCGGGACTGGTTAGGAAGCGGACAGGCCTGTTATGTCAGTGTGCTGTAGATGGTAAGAAAACCGTTGGTATGAATGGCAAGTCGTGGCCTTTCGTTCAGGAGTGCGTAATTCAGTTCTTGCCTTGTCCATTTCCATGCTGTCCGTCTCTAACTCCATCTGAGGAAGCAGCTTCATTGTCGGAGTTTTTAGCGGTCTTTTATTTTCACTAACTAACCAGATAACTTAACTTCGTGGAGCAGAGCCCTTCCTGAGACGCTAACAGGTCGTGAGCTAGGCAAGAAATTCCCCGCATTTTGTGGAACCGAAAGTTAATTGTTGCATTCACAGCAGCCCACTGTTTTTGTCTCTATCCTGATCCAGATTATTCCAGTCCATGGCCACCCTGCCCACTTCTTGAAGACCCATTTTAATATTATCCTCGTATCTACGTCTAGATCTTCCAAGTTTCTCTTGCCCTCAGGTTTACCCACCAAAACCCTGTATGCACATCTACTGTCTTCCACACTTGCTACATGTCTCGCCCACCTCATGCGTCTTTATTTGATTAACCGGAAGGTATTTGGTGAGGAGTACAGATCACAAAGCTCCTCGTTATGTAGTCTTCTCCACTCTCCTGTTACCTCGCCTCTCGTAGGCCCAAATATCTTCCTCCGAATCGTACTGTCGAACACCCTCATCCTATGCTTCTCGCTCAATATGATAGACCAAGTTCCACACCCATACAAAAAACAACAGGCAAAGTTATATGTCTGGATAACGTCGAACCCGGTTATAACGACATCTCGCTTATAACGTCAGGTGTTCTGTGGTACCAATTAATTCCTCACTGTTAACCGTAACATTATATTCCTCGGTTATAACAACACTCGTTTATAACGACACGAAATATTCATTACCTTTCATGACGTTATTACCGAGTTCGACTGTATTTTAATCTCCATATTTTTGGACAGAAAAATGGAAGATAAAAGATTCTGCACCGAATGATAGCAAGCAAGCATTCTCTTATTTCAGTCTGCTCTTAATTTCTTCATGAATGGAATTCTGATTTGGTAAGCTTGTTCCAAAATGTTTGAACTGATCCAGTTTTTCAGAGGATTTTTTTATATACCTTTAGACTGTGATTTTGTTCTGCCTAATCTTAAAAATTAAAATACTTTTCGTATCGGCATTTCCATCCGCAGCGATTTCAGAAGGCCATGCTGTTTCATTAGATTCTGTTTTGTGGGAACATCACAGGCCTATGTTCTGTAACATGAAGACTTAAATAGCGCAATAAATTAGCAGAAACTAATTTTTCGATCTTTACGGTGTTTGTTTGGAGAAGCAAGCCAGGCCATTTATGACGTTGGCCGAGATGACGTCATAACCTGCGGCATTGCGTTCGCGTTCTTATTTCATGCTATGGTTATTAATGGCTGAAACAGTGTTGGAGATAAGTACTGAAACACTTGCTGGTGTTTAAATTTCCCGGCGTATTAAAAGCTTTCTTGTGTTTCGTAGTCCTTGCCTCTTCTACCTACTTCCAGTAGGTGTCGATGTTGTTTATTTTCACTTGATCACACTCAAACACACACCATACTCGGTAGGACTCCTCTGGACGAGGGATTGGCCCGTCACAGAGACCTCTACCTGACAACACAAACACTGTACAAGACAAAAAAAATTCATGGCCCCGGGGGGGGGATTCGAACCCACGATCCCAGCAAGCGCTCGGCCGCACACCTACGCCTTAGACCGCGCGGCCACCGGGATCGGCGTATGAAAAGCTCTTTTACACAATTAATGCTATCCGTACTTCGTACAAATTTCACATTGAACCGTTCGCTGCGGCAATGTTTCAGTCTCCATATCAGTTAAGAATCCAGCCCTATGTTGCTAGGCTTAACAGCTGTCTGAAGGTATGAACCGATTACACACCCTGAAGTGCATTTGTGAACATATAATGGAACAACTAAATACACATATATTAAAAAGAACCCACTACAACAACCTTTTTGTAATTAAATAATGATGAAAACTCCATATCAACATTTCAAAATCGCAGAACGGTTATCTCTTTTGCTTCCCCACTAACTCAGCGTCTTCTTCTGAACAAACACACTTACCCAAGACTCTAACGTATTCTCTTACCAAATGAATGATAGTACGCAAGATTTGTCTTTGCACAATGGTGTTCTTGAACAGCCAAGTATATTGCGTTATGACACCGTATATCTTGGTAGACGACGTTTCGTAAAAGAGTACTGCCTCCGTCTTCAGGTTAATCCAAGCAGTCGCTGTTAGAGGCATGAGGCTCCGTCTGTACGTCAGTAAATTTACCAAATTGCAAAGACTTCTTCACACAAAAGATTTGAAGAGTCGAATAATGCGGCTCTTCTAGTTAGCAGTCTCCCTACTCTCGTACCCTAGCCTCGACCCCAGCATCTCACGCAACTCTAAAACCCACATAGACTAAACTGACATTGCCACATGTAAGTGAATTAGATAAATTAACCCTTTAAAGACGAAGCGTATCTGTTTTATATAAGGACTCAGTTCGTACCGCGCAGTAAACACTCTCCACGTCGGTTATAAAAACCAGTCTGTTAATGCTATATAGGAAAATAATCGCTGTTTGTTCTGAGATCCGTACAAAACACATAAACGCAATGTGGGCGCCACGTAGAATGTTTTAATGTTAAACCTGGTGGTACGTAAAGTTACCGCTAGGCTTTAAAAGGTTAATAAGTAAATAAATACGTAGTAAATACAGGAGCCTACATGCCGAGGACCTGTGCCGATGAGGAGGCTCGAATAGAGGGAACGTATAAATGACCTTGAGCTGCATGAACACACAACAGAAGGGACGGACCTATGAACACACCGTCCTGCGCATGCGCCTACAAGTTATCAAACGTGCTAGAAGGAAGCGATAGTCCGTGGCTGTCATATCGATCGACATATCGATCCAGTTACCGGGAGTACAAAGCACGACACAAAGGTATTCAGTTTAGCCACACCAACATTCTGAACCGACCTGAAAATCTCGTGCCACCATACAAATGTAAAGTTTTCTCTTATTATAATGTTCCTTTTAGTTTCTCTGAAAAATAATAATTCCCTAAAGATTCAGCCTTCAGCTTTTTTCTTCTGTTCCTAAAAACTGAAATTGAATTTCTTTGTGACCCCGTTCAGATATGTAACCAGTTGACCGATTTTAACGAAATTTGGTGTGAACTTTATGCCATTAGAGGACACCCTAACGCCCTATTTTATAATTTCACAGACAGCAATAACAAGATGTCGGACACGCCAACGGTGAAGCGGAAGTGTCGCTAATAGCACTCAGGCAGTTAGTCGCCGGTCTCTCACCGCGGAGGCCCGGGTTCGATCCCGAGTCAGTCCATGTGGGATTTGTAGTGGAAAAAGTGGCACTGGGACAGGTTTTCCTCGAGTACTTCGGTCTTCGCCTGTCAGTTCATTCCACCGGTGCTTCATTGCACGGAAAAAACTAATCATCATCATCACAGGCTTGCATAACAAGCCTTAAGGCTGCGGTGCGTCCCTAGCGTCTGCTGCGGGGCCCTTCGCCACAAAAAGAAACACTTAGTGGTGGGTCCCAAAATTATGTGTGGCACTGTACTGTGTAAAGATATGCGGCTTCTGTCAGTATGTCCTAAAGTATTTGTGAAATGTGAAATAACAACATGGCGCCGTGCTGAAATTTTTTTACCTTTCGGTTTGATAGCGATACTTAATGAGCCATTGGAGTTAGTCATATGAAGTTTGGCAAAAGAGAACCATGTGCCTACTTAAATAACTTGAATGTAATATCATGTGTAAGTCAGAAGTTAACAAAAATGGCGAGGGTACAGAAATTTTAGGTTATATCCGACAAAGTTAATGCATACAGAATTTGTGGTTCGGTAGTAACTTCTTCGGAAAAATAAAATAAAATGAAATTGAATAAAATAAACAGTAATAATACTGAGAGATATTTAGAACCATAAATTGAGGTGAAAGAAAAATTCTGCTCAGAACTCTTTGATTTCAAAGTTTTGTCCCCATCTGATATTTAAACAGGCTCTATCGAGTGACGGTAGTATTATTTCCATTCTAGTGGTTCTTACCATCTTCAAGATAGTTGTTGATAACGTTTTAATATTATTTCCCCACCTACGCTTAGGTCTTCCAGGTACGTTGTTTCCTTCTTGTTTTTGAATACAATTTTTACTCATTTGTCATCTTTCCCCATTTTGGAGCACAAACATTTGTGAGCTACTCGGAAACCATTCGACTTCTTTTACAGTAGAGGTAGACACGACTTGTGTCAACTGGGGCAGCACAGAATCGGACTGATAGCGGCTCCAGGAAACCAGTAGCAGATATACATTAACACTAGTCGTCAAATTGAGTCCAACGAGCCCAGTGGAGGTACGCTGGTCCTCTCTTCCTTAGAGTGGCACTGTAATCGGTCAGCCGTAGTTCGATGCTAAGGCAGGGCAGTCCCAATTAGTGACGATCAACGGATAATTTGGCTATTAAATTTGGTCATGCCAGCTGGTGGTGTTAATTAGCCACACCTACAAAGCAAAGGTAAAGCAATCCATATACAGGCCTGGACAGGCCCTTAGGGCTCCAGGCGTTTGAGGCAACCATAATTTTTAGACAGTCGGCACATGAAAGTAGTAGGTTGTCAGCCCTACGCACCGGCCGCCTTTACCCCCATAAGAGACACCTGGTTATCACTGCTGGAATTTCAGGCATAGTGCGGCCGGGAAGATTAAGTCAATGAAAAATTTCTAATGACCCCATCGGAAATCGAACCTGCGACCTCCCGGCTTGTGGCGCAGAGCCTCAACTAAGTGCGCCACCGTGTACTCCACTTAGCTACACGTACTCCATATAAATTGGCACTGCGCTACAAGCCGTAAAGTCGCGGGTTCGATTCCCGATGGTGTCACTGGAATTTTTCATTGACATAACCCTTCCGGCCGCACTATGGCCCTGGGGTCGACTCAGCCTCTAACAGAAATGAGTACCAGGAATATTTCTTGGGGGATAAAAGCGGCCAGTGCGTAGGGCTAACAACCTTACCACCTGCAAGTGCCGATTGTCTAGAAATCTGGGAGCCTCAACCTCCTGGAACCCCGTGGGCCTGTCCAGGCCTGTAATGGGACTGCTTTACCTTTATATAAATTACTATGATTTGTGGGATTTTTTGTAATTTGGCAGTGAGACTTGGATACTTGGCTTGCTGTTTTCTGGTGACTGCTCGAGGTGGTTACCAAATGTTGCGGTTTCGAACTCCTTTATAAGGTTGAGGAATAAGTGAGATCCGGCGCAGGCAAGTTTCAGTGACACAGGCCGACAGTTTCTTGCTAGTTTCTTTGTCAGGACCTTTGGAAAGTAAAGACTCCCACATACTGTAGGAAGTTTCCGAAGTTGGTTTTTGGCTGTGAATCGAAGCAGACGCAGTGGAGCCCCGCGTGTACATTCCAACGCAACAGTAGATTGAATTCATGTTAAATAGTGGTTTGGTTTACTTCAGTGCGGAGTAATAATGACAGCACACGTAGAACAGGCCAAGTCTTCACGCGACAACGGAAACGACGTTTCCAAATTACCAGAAGGACGAGCAATATATTTCTTTCTTTCATTCATTCTTTCGTTCTTTCATTCATTCAGCAGTCTCTGTTACGAAAGGTCAATAGCGAGTTCCCACAGAGTGCAATCTGGTGCTTCCTCTTTCAATTTCCAGCATCCTGTCTTTTCCTTAAGGCCATCCATTAGCTGTTTACGTCTTCTTCGTCGTCTTCCTGTCATTTATATCCTTCCCTTTATCTTTCCTTCAATCACGTGTTTTAGAAGGCACTTCCTACGTAAGGTGTTACCAATCCAGTTAGCCTTCCTTCTTTTTATGGTACGTAGGATATTCCTCTCCACCTTGACTCTATGTAATACTTCATTTCTCACGCGATCCGTCCAACTGATCTTCTCCGTCCTTCTCCAGCACCATATTTCAAAACTTTCCAGGTACAGTGAGCAGTATCGTCGAATTAACCCTTTAAAGACGAAGCGTATCTGTTTTACATAAGGATTCCGCGCGTACCGCGCTGTAAACACTGTCCACTTCGCTTATAAAAACCAATCTCTTAATGTTTTATAAGGCAAAAGTTGCTGTTTGTTCTGAGATCCGTACAAAACACATAAACGCAATGTGGGCACCACGTAGAATTTTTTAATGTTAAACCTGGTGGTACGTAAAGTTACCGCTAGGCTTTAAAAGGTTAATAGACCTCACCTGTAGCATTGGTACCGTGAGACGCCCTGTCTCAACGTTAATTGCAGCGAAGGTCAAGCATTGAGTGCCAAAAGCGCCCCGACTTTCTAGTTTGACAAGGGAATTCAGGACCTCCGTGTGTCGGAAGGTCTTTCTTCCTTGACTCCAAGAAAATTCTCTTAGAACTGCGGATCATAAATGAAGCTAAGGTCACGCTGGGAACTGAGACGTATGCATCAACTCTGTCACGCGCCGGAGTTCCTTGCAGCCACATCGCGATCTGCCACCACCTACTGGACAGGCAACTCCGATTCAACCGAAACTCCGCCCCCAGTTACAGTTCATATTCACGGTCACATCTCCACGCAGACTTGCAATTTTCCCAAAGCAGGCTTTCATGTTACAAAGAAGCGCACGTGTTTGTCAGCGAATGTGTAGTCGGGTGTCGTGCTTAGGAGCTGTTCGCAGATATCTCCACTGGAGAATGAGAGAAGAAATGTGTGTGTCACGTGATGGACTGGCACGTTCGGCTCTTTTCCGTCCGATTTGTCCCCTTAGTTCGTACTGTCCTAATTTTTTCTGGGGTTTATGTGTAAAATATTTTATCATTGTATATTTGTCCTCTGTTTTAGATAAATACTGGTAGAGGAGTAAGCAGGAGTGTCACTGACATCTTGATCTATGACCTTTCTGCCTGTGCCATGGCGTCATAAAGGGCACAATTTGGGGGGAAAATTATTTTATATGAAACGTGTGTTTTGATTTTTGTACAGCTTTTATCTGAAATTGTTCTCATTCCAGGACGCATTCAGCGACCATTATTGTAAACGTAATTAGATCTCCATAACCAGTGGCTCACAGCTTTGTGCGGTTGTAATTAAACAAATGTGCTCAACAATTTTCAATAACAGTCCAAAATACAAAATATTACGAAAATTATTCAACTGGGAGCAGAGTTGCTCCATATGGACAGACGGACAGATATGACGTAGCAATAATCGCGTTTCTAAACTTTCCGACCGCGCTTACAAACAGATTGTTCTGCTCCTTTATATGTCTCACACACGTAAAGGGCATTCTGACGAAGGGGCGGTACGTGACCTTGGCGAGTTGCCTTTTTTCTTGTGAAGGTCCCCACAGCAGACGCTACGGACACACCGCAGCCTTGTGGCTTATTGTGGAACCCTGTGATGAAGATTATTAGTTTTTCTCATTTTTCAAGTAATGGAGCACCGGTAGAATAAAAATGACAGGGCTAAACCGAAGTACTCGGGGAAAAGCCTGTCCCCAGTGCCACTTTGTCCGCCACAAATCCCACATGAACCAACCCGGGATTGAACCCAAGCCTCCGCAGTGGGAGGCCGGCGGCTAATCGCCTGAGCCATTGCACGGCCACTGACGAGTTGCCTTGCGATATTTCAGCCTCACAGGCGCACCAGGCAGACACTGCTAACATTAAGCAGAGATAGAGAAATGCATTCTCCCGTCATCTCACCTTGTAGGCTGTTTTCTCTCATCTTGTCTAGTTCTTCCTAACACACGCACAGATATACGTCTATGCCCAGCAACGTGACCTGTTCTACCATACGCCTTGCTTCTTGACATCCAGTTCTGGCAATTCATCTTGAACATCATCTTACTGCCATGTTTACTTCTCTGTGACCATTGTGTAACAGTTTTGGGGTGTTACTGTGGAGAAATTGTAACGTGTATATGGACTCGCTTTATCGAGGTATCTGCAGATATATTCAGATAACCTGACACCTGACCTCCCTAACACTGCACATAGCTGTAGTCGGCACGGTCCGGCCTCCGCCTTGGTCACGTCGGCACGGCCAGACAGTGTTATACCTGTTCCAGAAACATCACTTCTGTTCGCAGTAGGAGTACAGTGTCTATCTTCATTGCAACGATCGATTACCCTGCTAATATAGTCTATCTTTGCTATGAATTACTTCGTTAGAAATCTTTGACACTGCAGTTCGCTCCAGTGGTTAAACGACACTGCAGAGTGCTGCGGGTCATCAGACAATGTTTTTGAAACGGAGAGAAAAAGGTTGGAGCTGCATCCGCTGTGCTTCCACCCGTACCAACCTGCCTTTTCACCCCCGCGCTACTAGGGATCAAGTTATCTGTCGAGGACAGTACCAGCCCAAATGTCAGGTTTCTGACTTAACGTGTGTAGCGTTGCATTATCCGCCTGACCGGTCGGACGACTTCCGGGCAGCCCGCACATGATCACGCTGTGTTATTACAGTGCGCACTACATTGCTTTTTCAACTATTTTTCTTTGTTTACTTGGAAAATGTTTAAAAACAAAGGATGTTACGTGGTATAATTAAGATGTACAGGATGAAGGAAACTGTCCACGAGCTCTCCCTATGTGGTTCCTTGTTAAAAATAAAATAATTCCAAAATATTGCACGTGTCCTGAGACGTTTAGCTTTTGGGTACCCTCTACAGTTTCGCCTTTAAACGCGACACACTGCAGCGCTCAGTTCTGACAGAACGACGTGACACACGACGAGAACGGCGATATGCTGTTAACCCTCGGTGCCTGTAACAGTCAAGCTGTGGTATTGGTGCACGGGAATATGATGATCGACGTCATCCAGACACTAATGTCTTTCGACGACAACAGCAGCGTCTCCGGGAGACGGCGGTTTTTTATCAACGCAGCGGTTAGGGACAACAGCTGTTTCTACGATTGGCACTGCCGTTCGTTGCTGCCTTTCCCCTGACCATCAGCAACGTCCCGCAAAGAGCAGCGCGTTATACAGCCAGCCGCGGGGACCAACGCTGTCCCCGCGGCTGGCAGCGTTAGCAGCGCCATGACCTTGACAGCTGCACGGCGGAAATAGCGCACACTCGTGGAAAAAGACGCCCCTCTAGGCAGCGTGGCTCACGCTATCCTGCTGAAACGTCTCGTGGGTAAAGACCCCAACACGAATGCGCTTTTGAATGCAGATTCCTACCTGAAAGATTGACTGCTCAACGATGTCGTAATTTGTGGGAAGTCTTCTATAGGTCTGCTTGAAAATGCATCTCTAGCTGTGAGGCAGAAGTTGTGATTTCAGCGTGATGGAACTGCAGCACACAATGGGGAAGCCTTGCGGCAATGTCTGAATGCTGGATATCCTGTTGTAACTACGAGATGCCCACGGTTTGATGTTTTGATACCGTGCGGCATATGACGGTGACCTGCGTTTAAAAACTAAACGTCTGAAGAGAGATGTATAACATCGTCCTTTCTTCTAGGACACTGCCCAACTTTTGAGACCTCGTGATAGCCTCACCTTCAGGAGTCAGTGGTCCACTGAAGGGCAGTAACCCAAGAAGGACTGAGTTCTCAGAGGTACCGCTTCGAAAGACCGAAAATTCGCATTTTCGACTGATTTTTTAAACAAGTAATCACACTATGGTGTGCTTGTGCGCGAACTGAGTTTCGCTGTATATAACAAGGATACAATAATTGGCAGAAACATAAAAGTTTTACGTTGAGATAGAGCAGATTAGCTCGATATTTGGCGTTTGGTGATAACGCGGTTCGAGTCTTGGCTAGAGCATTGTCTGTACTAAGATTTACTGTTGTTGTACTGAGTACCTCCAGGTACCTACTAGGATTTTACCTTGAATTGTGTGACAAACGTTTCTTTTCCTGTCCGTTCAAGTTCGCCGTATAATATACACTATAACTCCGACTATCCGGATTAATTGGGACCGTGAGCCGTCTGGATATGCAGAAAATCCGGATAACTGGATTTTTCTTCGAAAATTTGCTACTTACGCTGTTTGAAGTACAAAAATTTCTATAAACCGCGATTTTAGGCTACATATTTATTTAGGTACAAATAAAATGTTAATGCATAATTCCTTATACGTATTTGACAACTGGGGAAATATTTAAGCCATGAAAAGGATGTAGCACAATTACAGTAAGAAAATGTTTGACGTACAGGTTTACTTGGTGAAGTCAAGGATATATCGATCCAATAACCGGTACTTTCAAGGCAAATTAGTTTTGTACGAAGAATTCTGGACAAAATTACCTGAAGGGCCAAGCCGATCCGGATAACCAGCCTCCGGATAATTGGAGTTACGGTGTATTTTCTTTTCATTTGGACCAATGTGTACTGTGTGGTGCTGAGGTGAAATCCCCGATCAGTGTTTGTCTTAGTAGTGAGATAGAACAGGAGGACTGGCCGACTTATCTTGCAGGGAAGCACAGAACTTGAAATCAATAGCAGTGAACGGTACTGACACGGCTTGACACTCCGACTGTGCTGATACCTGTCGGATAGGAAACTTCTTCAACTTTGCAGACACCAGCCAAGCAGTCCAATATACTTGCGTCCTTTCAGTGGACGTGTTTATTTTATGTTTGGTTTACGCAACACATATTTGATAGCGTCGAATTGCCACAAGAGGAACTTACGTAATTTAACTCTATGAAAACCGACATTCATATAATTAATTTTCCTCCTCACAGAGAACACATTCCTTATCTTTTATAAAAACTAGCCATTTAACGTTGTTTGTGGCTAGGGCCTATACTGAAAAACCAGTAAAGACAAACATCTTGCGTTCTGGTTTCTTATTAATTCAGATTACTTCTTCTGTGTACTGATTTGCAATACATTTATTTCTTAATAAAATACGGTAGAACCCGGCTATAACGGCGTCGGTTTCTACGATACCTGGCCTGTAGAGTCAGATATTCTGTCGTCGCTGTTAATCGTAACATAATACTGCTCGGTTATAACGACACTTTTTTATAAAAATACAAAATATTCAGTCGCTTTCATGACGTTATAACCGAGTTTGACTGTACTTTTATTCGTACCCTAATCAGTGCAAGTTTTACTTAATTGTAAAAGCGCAATTTATTTAATACATCCGGATTTACGTGACTGTTCTCCAACGTTTCTGCTTCCTTTTTGCTACCGCAACAGAGGATAACCAAAGACATTATGAATCCATTCGGTTAAAGCCTGCGATATCCCTGTCTGTTAAATTTATGTGCAAGTGTTTTGATGGCAGCTTCTGGGTACAATTCGAATCCTCATTCTCAGTCATTGCTTTTTAATTACATGGGTAAACTTTTTCCTTAATTACAGTATTATTCCTTCAGATACACAACCCTTTGTAGTTAGCTAACCCTATCCGAACTAATGTTATCCTCTGCTACTTAGCTACTCAAAAACTTCGTCTTACAAGGGACCGGAAACTTCATGAGTAGTTCAGTGAAATCCCACATTTTTTTCTTGATTCTGAACCACTTTAAGCTTTTAAAGCCTGGCGGTAACTTTACGTACTATCCGGTTTAACATTCAAAAATTCCACGTGGTGCCCACATTGCGTTTATGTGTTTTGTACGGATCTCAGAACAAACAGCAACTTTTGCCTTACAAAACATTAAGAGACTGGTTTTTATAACCGAAGTGGAGAGTATTTACAGCACGGTACGCACTGAGTCCTTATATAAAACAGATACGCTTCGTCTTTAAAGGGTTAATGTAGTTAGCAACCTACTTAAGATAGTTGTTATCATTATCACTTTATATACGCTTGTGTGGGATATTTTAGCGTATGGATGGTTGAGAGGACCTTGTGGACCTTCAGTTTAGAACCCCCTGATGATGATAATATCTTGTCTAAACATATGTTGGGGTTTTTTGCAGTTTAGTACATACTGTCTGTGTATTTACTGTTGTGCATTGGTTGGTGCCAATAAGTTTGTGACAAAATGCACGGCCTCTATTATGTAGGATTACCACATGCGCGTATTTGTTCACGTAGCACGTGTGTGTGACAGGCTGTTGCTTGTATTCTGCAGGAACAGAAACGGAAACTCTTCCACACCTCAGTTTACGACTCGGAATTGCAGCTCAAGAAACTTTATATCCAGACTTGCAAGAGACTCCCGGCGCATGGCTGCAAGGTCTATCAAGTCAAAGAACTTCTTCGTGGGAAGACCAAAAAGAAGGTAAAAAAAAACTTTGCATTCGCATGTCATATTACAGTGGTGTTTCGTGTTGTGACACAACTCGTACCAAAGAATCGGTCCAGGTCCGAGGCTTTGTTGTCTGTTTCGTAACATCATAATATTTTAGGTGAGGAGTTGTTAGCACTTCGCCCAACCCCCAAGCTGGAGGACCCCTCCTTGTCGGCTGTCCGCGACTGCTTATTCAATGTATTCGCAGCTACCCTCCATAACTGGAGGCCGGTCCTCCATCCCAAACCTGAGGACGCGCCGTGCCGTGGTGACAGGTACCCACTTTAACGAATCGAAACTCCATTCATGAAGAAATTAAGAGCAGATTGAAGTCGGGGAATGCTTGCTATCATTCGGTGCAGAATCTTTTGTCTTCCAGGTTGTTATCCAAAAACACTAATATTAGGGTATACAGAACTCTAGTTTTACCTGTTGTTTTGTATGGGTGTGAAACTTGGTCTCTCACACTGAGGGAGGAACAAAGACTGAGAGTGTTCGAGAATAGGGTGCTGAGGAGGATATTTGGGCATAAGAGGGACGAGGCGACAGGGGAGTGGAGAAGACTACATAACGAGGAACTTAATGACCTGTACCCGTCACCAAATATTATTCGGGTAATCAAATCGAGAAGAACGAGATGGGCGGGACATGTAGCACATATGGGGAAAAGCGAGGTGCATACAGGATTTTGGTGGGGAGACCTGAGGGAAAGCGCCCACTTTGGAGACCCAGGCGTAGATGGGAGGATAATATTAAAATGGATCTTCAAGAAGTGCAATGGGGCATGGACTGGATTGAGCTGGCTCAAAATAGGGACAGGTTGCGGGCTGTTGTGAATGCGGTAATGAACATCCGGTTTCCATAAAATGCGGGGAATTTCTTGACTAGCTGAGAAACTTTTAGCTTCTCAAGAAGGCCTCTGCTCCATGGAGTTAATTAGTTAGCTAGTTAGTTAGTTAGTTAGTTAGTTAGTTAGTTAGTTAGTTAGTTAGTTAGTTAGTTAGTTAGTTAGCTAGCTAGATAGATAGATAGATAGCTAGATAGCTAACTAGTTAGTTAGTTAGTTAGCTAGTTAGCTAGCTAGTTAGTTAGTCAGTCAGTCAGTTAGTTAGACAGACTCGGCTGGTACATGGTTAACAGGACTCACAAAAAACACTACCGCAGGACAAGACCAATAGTTGTGTTACTCACACGTTTGTATATGTAGCCTACAAGGTCCATTTGCACGCGCGCCAGTAATACAGTGCTTACAGACTTCACCAAGTGAAGAATGTCTGATTCGAACTACGTGATAGAGCCAGATGTGTGTGAAGCTTTTAACGAATGCTATATAGCTTATAGTGTGGCATCTTCAGGTTTTAATGTCTTGTTCATTTCAACAACGTATTGTGTGACCATTGCTGTGATCTCGTGTGTCAAAACTTTCAGTGTGTGTGATATTTTAACATATGGATCGTTGAATGGACCTGTGCACCATTTGACAACCTCCTGATGATGACAGTATTTTGTGGAAATGTGTATAGGGGTTCGTGCAAATTTTAATACAAGCTGTCGTTTTATAGTGCATTAGTTGGCATTAATTAATTTACGATGAAATGCACGGTCTAAAGAACATGGAAAGTGATAGTACGGTTTCTCAAAAACCTGTTTCCAACATCTTCAGCACTTGATCTCCAAAGACGGTGACAGTATGTCCCTCCACGTCTAGAATATGGCTGTGGAATACCTGATGTTATCAGAACAATGATGAAGAGGAATCAAGTTTTCTGAGATATTCGTCGTCTAGATTGGTAAATAGTGTCCGACGTTTCGGAGAGGATCAAATCATCCCAAGAAACATGTAGATGGAGGCATTACTTTCACTCGGAAAGTCGGTACTTAGTGACCAGCAGACGCGGCGTAACATCCCACAGGACTGAATCTTTAACATATGAGCCTACACTGCAGAGGATATGACACATCCGCTTTACATTTTGTGTGTCAACTTAACGAGCCATAGATTTCCTTTCCTTCCACCCACGGTGTAATGTGACTTTTTATAAATCATTATTAATATTGGAACTGTCACTGCCAATATGGCTTCCTGACAGCGTTCAGATAAACATATGTCTACGTACTCGTAAGCGTCACAGAAGTAAGTGATGTTTAACCTTTTAAAGCCTAGCGGTAACTTTACGTACGACCAGGTTTAACATTAAAAAATTCTACATGGTGCCCACATTGCGTTTATGTGTTTTGTACGGATCTCGGAACAAACAGCAACTTTTGCCTTATAACACATTAAGAGACTGGTTTTTATAACCGAAGTGGAGAGTGTTTACAGCGCAGTACGCACTGAGTCCTTATATAAAACATGCGCTTCGTCTTTAAAGGGTTAAAAACGGCCATTTCATCTTGCTGAAAAATCTGCCAGTCTGCTTTAATTCTGCCGTCTGTTCTGCATATCGGTGCATGACACGTGGTCATTGCGAACATAACTGTAACTTGACACTTTAGGTAGCTATCAGAGCTGACAGTGCCTTGTGCCAGGGAACTTTGACGCGGATGTCTTACGCAGTGAACCACATAACTAATCTGTTCTTTTAGTACATTAGTTATTTACACCATATATGCCGTATCTTTTCCGATAGCTGTAACAAACAGTGTTTCTTACGTTTCTGGACGCGGTTAAACAGCACAGAATAAACAGTGAGAACCTGCATCCTGGTCGACTTTCAGTGTGACATTTTATTCACTTGATGCTGTAAAATACAAAATCGATTATGATATCCAGCCAAATGAGTGGGCACGCTCATGCATGTTTAAACACTCGAAATGTGGATTTATTCGCTTCAAATTAAATAATTTACAGTCGTGGGAGGTTTATGAGAGAGACGGAGAGAGAGAGAGAGAGGCGGCAGGGGAGAGAATTTTTTCGCTAATGGAACTGGCACAAGCTGTTTCGGTAGGAAAGAGGCGTAGACTTTTATTGAGCAACAAGATAGACAATATAACCTACGTGTGACGTCAGATTTTTGCGCGTTCGTGTAATATTTGTACCTCCGTGGCTGTAACAGCCAGGGCTGTGGAATCGGAGTCGGAGTCGGTAAAAATGTACCGACTCCGACTCCGACCTCGATATAAAATCTTAAATAGATACTAGCTACAGTAACCATTAGACTTATACTTAAATGTAGGTTATAAGTCAAAAAAGTAGCCGGATGATTCACGTGGTGGCGATGAAATGTCTTGTAGTACCATTTATCACTTCAGTAGGTTTACCGTTATCATATAATACGTACTGAGCTTTAATGAACGAGTAGAAGTAGGAGTCCGAATCGGAGGTTTTTATGTACCCACTCCACAGCCGTGGTAACAGCCGTAGTGTCGCCGGCAACAATAAAAAGCGTCCTTAGATCTTCGTGTACATTTTACCCGATTTTAGCCAAATTTGAATTTATCGGATGATTTTCATGAAAGTTACCAATATCGAATTTCAAGGAAATCCATCCAATGGGAGGCGTATTGATACATGCGGACAGACGGACAGACGAGCGGAGATGACGAAACTCGTCGGCGCTTTTGGTGGCTATGCAAATGTGCCTAAAATGAGATGTTAAATCCTCAGAACTTGTTGTGTGGTTCATAATGGTTTTATGGTTATTTTACATCCGTCAGAGGAAGCGAAAGATGCAGTTATTCGACTGTATGATCAACTTTAATGCTGCGAACAGTTCCTCAATCGGCGGCAGTCGTTTTTGACAGTGAACACGATGAAACACCTGCCCCATGCCGTTAAAACATGGTACCACTGACTTTGAAATGCCGATCCACAAAAATCAAACTGTTGTTAGTTATGTACAAAGGTTTGTTTGTTATAACATTTGTGGTGTTTAAAACCGCCCATTGTTTATATCGTCATAAACCATAATATCCTTCTCAATTTTAAATAATAGTGTGAAGAACTTGTAGCTTTCCATATCGTGTACGTATGAATCAAATAATTGTTTTTCCAACTCGTACACAAAGACATTATATATATATATATGTGTGTGTGTATATATATATATGTACACATATAACGAGCCGTATTGCAGATGCCGACATGTTTCGATGTATATCATATCATCCTCAGGGGAACCGTATTAGAACATTAGGAAAACAGCTGAAGCAAGCCAGTCCTTGTACTCGCAGGTCTATGGAATCGTCGCTATTCAGTTTCTGTGTCATTAATGAATCACTTATACCGTATAAAATCACTGAGAATTAGTGTTGCAAATCCCACTATAAGACACTGTTGATCCGATAAAATACTCAGACGATGCTGAAGTCACTGGAGGTGACGCAGGGTTGGATCCGTCTTTTCAATAGCAGTGCGTTGTCCAAGTTCCTTGTTCAGTTTCCGTTCCAATGGATCACGTATAATATTTAAATTTTTACTTGTTCACCGGCAGCCACTTTGTTACGACCACAAATACCTGTCGTATTTCACTCCGGACAAGTCGTTTTAGACTTTTAACATTTTTCTACCGCATTCCTGGCACATTCCAACACGACACGTCGGCAACACGTTGTACCATCAGAATATCAGTGCTTCGTAATCAAATCGTTATTATCAATTTTATGTTGTGTTTTAACATTTTAAAATAATTTATGAGTGATTCATCATACTATCAGTGCCTCAGTTTATGTGTTTCAGTGTTTTTAAAATTTTTAAAAATTATACGTGATCCATTGGAACGGAAACTGAACAAGGAACTTGGACAACGCACTGCTATTGAAAAGACGGACCCAACCCTGCGTCACCTCCAGTGACTTCAGCATCGTCTGAGTATTTCATCGGATCAACAGTGTCTTATAGTGGGATTTGCAACACTAATTCTCAGTGATTTTACACGGTATAAGTGATTCATTAATGACACAGAAACTGAATAGCGACGATTCCATAGACCTGCGAGTACAAATACTGGCTTGCTTCAGCTGTTTTCCTAATGTTCTTATACGGTTCCCCTGATGACGATGTGATATACATCGAAACATGTCGGCATCTGCTATATGGTTCGTTATATGCAATATATAATGTCTTTGTGTTCGAGTTGGTAGAACAATTATTTGAATAGTGTGAAGGTTTTACCTTTTCCATTGTGGGCCACACAGAGCTGCCAGACAATGAGTATTGTGCGGTGATTGTGGTTGTGTTTCTGTACATTGTTGATTCAGTACGTGTGACAGGAAGTATGATGCTACATTACTGTAGTAACATACTGCAGGCGCAGTTCAGCTGTAGATACGTACCGCGCACGCGTACTACACGAACATATTATAGCGTTACTCTACCCACCTATCCCGGTGGGGGCGAGATTATCCGCACCCGTCCAGATCTGCCCTGGGGCCCAACCAAGCCTCCTGTATGATGAGTACCGGGTCTGTTTCCCAGGGGTAAAGCGGCCTGGGCGTGGCATTAACCATCCACCCCCATCTAGCACTGAGGTTAAAGAAAGAGTAGAGTTATACCTTTATTCCCCCTCAGGACCTGCAAGGCCTGTTGTGGGGTGAGCTTTTACCTTACGACACTCACATGCTGTACAGACACACTGCATATGCTTGAATTACTGTCCATGGCTTTTCTTTACTAAACGTTATACTGAAGAGTGATCAAGGTAAAAATACAGGCTGGATCTTGATGGAGAAAGTATTATCTATAAAGACACGATGTTTTTTCGAGCTTACGTTAGACACATATTGAATTAATGTTTGTTTAAAGGAAGATTAGACAGTGTGTATTCCATTGTGAAGTACACAGAATTTTCAACGGCGTTCTTTGCAGTTTATTAACCTTTTAAAGCCTAGCGGTAACTTTACATACCACCAGTTTTAACCCTTTAAATACGAAGCGTATCTGTTTTATATAAGGACTCAGTGCGTACCGCGCTGTAAGCACTCTCCACTTCGGTTATAAAAACCAGTCTCTTAATGTTTTATAAGGCAAAAGTTGCTGTTTGTTCTGAAATCCGTACAAAACACATAAACGCAATGTGGGCACCATGTAGAATTTTTGAATGTTAACCTTTTAAAGCCTAGCGGTAACTTTACATACGACCAGGTTTAACATTAAAAAATTCTACGTGGTGCCGACATTGCGTTTATGTGTTTTGTACGGATTTCAGAACAAACAGCAACTTTTGCCTTATGAAACATTAACAGATTTTTTTTGTAACCGAGGTGGAGAGTGTTTACAGCGCGGTACGCACTGAGTCCTTATATAAAACAGATACGCTCCGTCTTTAAAGGGTTAATCTAACCTGTACTGTGTTATTAATACGTATTTGATTAACCGTTTTTCCTCATATAAAACCATTTATGGATCAATGAAGTGGTCTTTGTCGGACGCTTATACTTGCTCGCAGAGGGACGGACGGTGTCAGCGCAGGGCGTTCTTCTTTACTCTGGTTATCCTTGTGATCAAGCCCCCGAGCCTGAGGAAATTCGAGCTGACTTCACCAACTCGATCCTGCCGAGGAAACCCTCTAATTATCAGAGCTGCAATGTGAGACAGTTACCCAGTCGTGCTGTTTATCAGTCAGGTCGTGCCGTCAGTGCTTTCTGTCAAAAAAAAGAGTATTTATTTTCAATACTTCTGTGAGGTATGCATCACAGAAAACATGTCGCCGAGATTTTGTATGAAGTGTCCCGCGTCAACAGTGCTGTTTGAAAGAAATATAAAGAATAGTGGGAAGTTTTCGAAACAAACGTTTAGTGCTGTCTGGCGTACGGTGAATGAGAGCAGAATCATAGGGCGCGTGTTACTCTAAGAAAGAATATATTCCCATGCTACGTTATGTTAATTGTAGCACTGTTGTTCCTACAATTAGCATACGAAAAAATATTCATAATTTCTTCAAGCAGGACAGTACCACGGCCTCCACGTCACGCAGTTAGTGCGAACAGAATTATAGGGCCCATGTTTTTCTAAGAAAAACTGCAGTTTCTTAATTCTAGCATCATTATCTATATAATTAAAAAATAAGAAAAATATTCAGTTAATTCTTACAGCTCAATGCCTTGGTCCAGGCGTTAAACTAATCAGCGGTTTCCTTAGACGATATATTCGGCGAACGGTTGATAACTTGAGATCATCGCTCTTCTGGGATGTTACGCAGCGTAGATGTGTAGTTATAACCAATCATTTTCCACACCATTCCCTATTGAACTAACTGTTCCAGGCTTTCTTCTTTAACTGCTTGACCCTTGAAGATGGGACGGATAAGTTGTCCCATAACTTCAGCAAATAACTGCCAATCTACGCTGCTTAACATCTCAGATAGCAGAGGTGTCATTTACACCTGAAATCACTGTTGATAGCTTGCGGATTTTGGCTTTGTAGTTCTTGAGGCTTGAAAGCTGCCCATTATTACTTGTAGAGGACCTGTCAAATGGAATTTGTGTGAAGAATTCGCATTCATTTCAACAGCTGGAAGACGATGTTCGAAGAGAAGTTTCTAGCAGTTTCAAAGGGAGCTTTGTCTTGCATCGATAGATGTTTACAGAAATTTCAAAGTTTGCTTAGAAGCCGGAGGTCGGCACTTGGGTGTGTTATGTGAAATACGGCACGTTGAACTTTAAGGGAAACACAGACTCTTAAATCCCCGACTAATTCAGGCTTCATGTGCGATGAAACTCTCGCGACAGCTGCGTTTCTCAGGGAAGTGTTTGGTATGGTGCCTGTAGACCGCGTTATAGAGTTTATAGGCAACTGATATTTAAAAAAATGAAATTCAGTTCCTTTCTGTAACAAACGCAGTCGAAATACGTTAAGAAATTGTAATTAATGGCCTTGACCTCCCAGTTAGCACATTCACGTCATGCATTTCATTCAAAAAAAAGCACAAATGGCGTTTCTTGTTCACCATCATACCTTCCTTTTTAAGACGTTTGTACTGTAGAAGAAAGTTCTACGGAAGATATTTGGCCCCGTATCTCAAAATGTATGTTCAGGAGACACAAAAACTCTGAAATATGGGTGCTCTGTAATGAACATGATGTTGTGAAATTTATGAAGCTTGGCAGACTTACGTGGGCTGGACACGTGGTCAGAATGGACGAAAGTGACCCTGTAAGGAAAGTCCTTTGTACTGAACCGGGAGGAATTGGAGATAGAAAGAGAGGCAGACCAAACTTGTGGTTGTGCGACGGGTTAGAAGAGGACGTCGGACGGGTTGGATGTAGAAATTGGAGGCTTAATGCACAGTCAAGAGAGGAGTGGAGGAAGGTCTGTGAGGAGGTCAAGTCCCACCCAGGGATGTAGCGCCATTGTGAGAAGAAGAATATTCAGGACTTTTTTTGAGAAATTAAAATGAATTCTCTGAGAACTGTGATATTTCACGTATTAGTCGCGCGCCACCCCCGGTACAAGAACACTAGCTGCGAACCAACAGACTCATTCCTTCCAGACTCGTGATTGGTTTTATTGCCCTTTCGAAGCAGTTCATGTTCGTTTGTTATTAACCTGAAATCTGTGTATCATATTATCGTGTAGCATTTTGCTTGTAACGTTTCTTTCCAGGTCCACCTGGCGATAGCCCTAACAGTCACTGTGCGTCATGTGGCTATCAGTAACGCGTTTTTGTGTACGTTAGAGAGCACGTGGCGAGTTCGTTTGGCTGTGTGATGCAGCGTCGAGAAAACTGACCTAAATGAAATGACCGCGTCTTCTCATTTCCATCCTAACTAATTAAACAACTTCCTGAAGTATAGTGCTTCTTGACAAGCTGATAGTCTTTAAGCTGGTCAAGAAACTGCCTGTATTTTATGGGCCATAATGTTCGTTAGAGTGTTAGGGGACTCTAATTTTCATATTATCTTCTCTTGTACACGTGTATCTCTGAAGTGTTAAATTTTAATATTATCTTCTCTTGTACACTCGTATCTCTGAAGTGTTACATTTTAGTATTATCTTCTCTTGTACACCCGTATCTCTGAAGTGTTACATTTTAATATTTTCTTCTCTTGTTCACGTGTATCTCTGAAGTGTTACATTTGTCAGATTTTCGAATTAAAATCGTGTACGAATTTGTTATATACCTGCGCATGTTAAATTCTCTACTCACATCAAAATTTTCAATTTTAGTGGCCTGTCTGTAGGGGTTTTACCTGTATTCTGGTGACCATTGTGAACATAAATCTAGTCTTAATCCGTGTACTTGTCCTTTTTATTTCCTTGGAGATTCCGGAATGGAATCTCATGAGAATGAGATCTAAAGGACGTCCAAAATCAGACGAAAGATGAAATGATAAATAATTTAAAGAAACTAAAAGTGAAGAACTGGCCATGTCTCGTCAAAAAGAGGAAAGCCTTGTATGAACTGGTGCAGAAGGCCAAAGCACACAAAGGGCTGTAGCGTCAGCAGCAGCAGCAGAAGGCCAAAGCACACAAAGGGCTGTAGCGTCAGCAGCAGCAGAAGGCCAAAGCACACAAAGGGCTGTAGCGTCAGCAGCAGCAGAAGGCCAAAGCACACAAAGGGCTGTAGCGTCAGCAGCAGCAGAAGGCCAAAGCACACAAAGGGCTGTAGCGTCAGCAGCAGCAGAAGAAGATACTTGTCCTTTTTAGCGTCTAATAGGAATTGCTTTTCTTGTGGTGTTTGTGTTTTAGCACAGTATGTTAACATCGTCAGCAGATTTTACATAATCAGATGTTACACCCCATTCAGTTAACATTAACACGTGATGCACCTCACTCAATTCTGAACCTTCTAGGTTACCGTGGGCTTCCGAAGCAAACGCTGAATGCTAAAGCAGTAAAGCGTCTCTTCACTTCAGTTTGCGTTGAATGTGAAATGCACCAGAGAGATATTCACCTGTACAACGCTCTCATACATTCCTTTAGACACGTTACATTGCAATTAAGAGCTGTTTCTCTTCTTCTGAACGCCCATACTGCCTATGTGGCCCAGTCGTCCTCCTGTTCAGTAGCTAGCGATGGCTGTTTTGTCGGGGTCAAATAGCCGGCACGTGAAACTGACCACTTAACCTCTGCCTAGTGTCCATCTCTCCCCCTGTATGCTTTTATGACATGCGCAGGACAATTCAATCTTTACCGGTACCCTCATGGTGTGCCAAATATGACTCGTGTTTTAGTGATAATATTTTCAGGAACTATGGACATGTACCAAAAGAACTGAACACTGCGTTAATTGCTACAGGAGAGTACATAATGCCGATCCCAGTGGCCGCGCGGTCTAAGGCGTAGGTCTGCGGCCGAACGCTTGCTGGAATCGTGGGTTCGAATCCCCCCCCCCGGGGGCATGGATATTTGTCTTGTACAGTGTTTGTGTTATCAGGTAGAGGTCTCTGCGACGGGCCGATCCCTCGTCCAGAGGAGTCCTACCGAATGTGGTGTGTGCTTGAGTGTGATCAAGTGAAAATAAACAACCTCGACACCTGCTGTGAACAAGTAGGTAGAAGAGGGAGGACTGCGAAAGGACTACGAGAGTACACAAGGAAGTCTGCTTTATTGCTTTTATAAACGAGCGTAAAATATATGGAAAGGAAATCACAAGAAGAATGAACACTGTATCTGACTGTGTGTTAGGTGAGGACCAGAATTGGTTGGCAAAAGGGCGGATGTGCATGGTTTTGATCTTTATTATTAGCCAACTAACTGAGAGGAGCAGGGAATGGAACCTAACGATGCAATTTGCTTTCCCGGTTTATGAGAAAACCTTCGATAAAGCTACCACAAATAAAGTCTGGCAAGTTATGACTGACCAAGGTTTTCCACAAGAGCTAATAAGAGTGATACAAAACGTTTATCGGGATATTGAAGTGTAAATAGATGGGACGGAGTCTGAAGTATGAGAAGTCGTAGAAGTAAGTCAGGGAGTGAGACACGAGTGACCATCAGCGGAAACATTTTAACCCTTTAAAGACGAAGCGTATCTGTTTTATATAGGACACAGTGCGTACCGCGCTGTAAACACTCTCCACTTCGGTTATAAAAACCAGTCTCTTAATGTTTTATAAGGCAAAAGTTGCTGTTTGTTCTGAGATCCGTACAGAACACATAAACGCAATGTGGGCACCACGTAGAATTTTTTAATGTTAAACCTGGTGGTATGTAAAGTTACCGCTAGGCTTTAAAAGGTTAGTGTATACGGACAATATTGTAGGACAAAGAAAGAAAATAAATTAAGGTAACAGTTCCGAATAAATCAGACTATCCTAGTCAGGTAGCAACTGCTAAAACAGAAATGAGCTTCACAGAGAACTGTGTGTATTAAATGTAATTTGTGAGGAATACAGCTTTGTAATTTCCACTGTTACGCGTAATACAAGCCATGGAATTTGAAGGAAGTGAACACACTGGAGCAAAAATAGCTATTAGCAACAAACAAAAGAATTTGCGCGGTAAAAGTATAGTGTTCACAGCAAATTAAGTGCGTATATGTGTGTGTGTGTGTGTGTGTGTGTGTGTGTGTGTGTGTGTGTGTGTGTGTGTGAGAGAGTGTAATGAAAACTTTTGTGTCTCTTCGTTGCGTATTATGTATATTATGTGTACATACATATGTGTGTGTAACAATTCTACCAACTTTGAAACAAGTAATAAGGACATACTGTTGAAATTTAAAAACACCGTGGCGGTACCAACGATTCTATACGGGTGTGAGAATTCAGCCTTGCTAAAACAGCTTGAAAGAAGAAATGACATTTTTGAGTTTAGTCGCAGGGTATGTATGTATGTATGTATGTATGTATGTATGTATGTATGTATGTATGTATATATGTATGTATGTATGTATGTATGTATGTATCTACATATATATATGACCATAAGAAATGAAATAAAGAGAACTGTGTATAAACCATTCAAAAAAAATTATTTTGGCTATATATGCGATAGCCGATCCCAGTGGCCGCGCAGTCTAAGGCGTAGGTCTGCGGCCGAGCGCTTGCTGGGATTGTGGGTTCGAGTCCCGCCAGGTACATGGATGTCTGTCTCTTGTGAGTGTTGTGTGTTGTCAGGTAGAGGTCTCTGCGTCGGGCTGATCACTCGTCCAGAGGAGTCCTACCGAGTGTGGTGTGTCTGAGTGTGATCGTGAAGCCTCGATAATGAGGAGGCCCTGGCCCCACTGGGGGCTGTTGCGCCATGGAAAAGAATATATATGTATATATATATATATGCGACTGAACATGGCATTCATTAAGAAGGAATAATACACGACTTCTCAAATTGGTGTACAGATTCGCTGTCATCGGCAGAAGAAATGTGGGTCCGCGAAAGAAAAGATGGGGAGACAAGTATTCATGTAGACAGAACAAGTCTGTGTGGCTTGTAAGCGTCTTGCTGCTGCTGCCGCTGCTGCTGCTGCTGCTGCTGCTGCTGCTGCTGCTGCTGATCGTACCTTTCTTCTGATTCTTTCTTGACTGCCATCCCACTTCACAGCACCAACCTCTACACCTCTGCACCACCGCACCTTCACCCTGACCCCTTTTGCTTATGAGAGGCCTGTACTGTATCGGCCCACGTCCTGCCTTCCCCTCAAGCACTCTGAAGCAGAAAATATAATGAACCTCCAAATTTGAAATTTCAAGCTTCGGCCTCCGTGTAGTTCAGGCCCAGAAGCGCCAAGGTTTCCAGTGCTGAAACGTTCGAACCCCTCGCCATAAAAGGCGACTGAGCCCGCGAAGCCGAATTAGTTAGTACCGAACCTTTCAATAACGGAATTTCCCCCAAAAAAAACAGCCTGTCAGCTAAGTAGTCAGTGAGCAATATACTGACAAGAGAGCAGAAACTGCTGCCTCAACACCCAACCAGCTAACTCACCGACCTGCTTCGCTGTCAGCAAGCCTGCCGATCAAGCAGTCAAACCATTCTTCTTGCCGACTGGCCTACCAGTGAGACAAGTTTCAGTCAAATACTACATGCCCAGTATAACAGCAAATCTAATTGCGGAACGATACAGTGGGGTCAATATGATTAAACCCTTAGCTTTTCACGCTCTGTGTTATCCTATCGAAACTTTCCTCGATTACGGTAACAAAAACCCACAACACAGGCATCACATAACAAGGATCAGTGTGAGAGTTTAATCGAATTTCTCCAGAGGACGAGTCAGGTGTGAACTCCGCGTGTATATTCTCCCATTTATCACAATGTGAAGCTGACTTCCCGAGCTTGTTCAGTGACGTGTGAAATCAAATTCCCATTCTGTTTATGTCCATTCATTTGATGTATCTATATTAATAACACTGCTTCGAATGTACTGTGGGTGATACCACTACGTATAATGTAACACTATTGAAAACGTCCAGTTTCTACTACTTCTGCCGAAACATATTGATTACTGTATGGAATAAAATTAATTCAGAGCTGCCTTGCAATACATACCCATAAGTTTAAAAACTAATATTATATAATACTCGTAGCTTATTTTGAAATAAGTTATGAAAGACTTACTACTCTGACAAAAATTTGCCCATGAATTACTGCAGATATTCGTATTTGATTGTACCTCTTTTAATATTACCCTTCCATTTGCTTCTAGATCTTCTAAGCTTTCTATTCCAGAAGGTATTTCAATGAATGCATATGTAGTTACTTGATGTGTCCCCGTCCCTCTTTATCTAGTCCCTTTTTATTTAATACCCCGGAAATACAGAGGAAAGATACAACTTTGGAAGTCGTTCTTTATATTCAAAGTCAACTTTATTTGAGATTCCTCCACCTCATCGGATGTGGCTGGTAATACGGGGTCTTTGCCAGTGTACGTCCACTATTTGTAGTACTAATGGCTAAGATATATCTTGAATGACTACAATCTTCTGTCAGCTGTTAATCTCATATAAGTTTATATGTATAAATAGTAATATATTTCTATTTACAATTTCTCCTTTTTCATTTCATCTAGACCTTGCACCACTTATGTCACATTTTCCCATTTGCCTTTTACTTTGTATAAAAATTTGCTTTAATTTTTGAATTCTATGATTTTATTACAGCTTTTTATTATTTTATTGTACGCTGTTTGTTCATTTATGTGTAACAATTTATTATGTAGTAGTTTCTCTCGCCGTCTCTGAGCTTCATTACATTTTAGTAATACATGAACCACATTCTTGTGTTCGTTATGTAGGGGACATTTTCTTTTTTGCATCTATTCTTTTGCCTCTTAGTGTCCATGTTCCCAATCAAAACCATGTTAGCCCAGTTCTGTCATTCATATTACATTGACCTATGTACGTTTCCACCCCCATTCTTGTTCCATGTGCCAGTATGAGACTAGAGGTTTCATTTCTGTTGTTTTTTCTTTGCTTAATTCTCTCCGAGTGTCGTTGCACCTAGTTTTGATTATGTGACATACATTTTTCAAATCCGTACCATCTCTACCTAACCAAATGTATCCCAGGCCAATTTTGTATAATTCATCGCTTAGATTTCTTGCCCAACCATTACATTTCGGGTTTCCTCCCTGCCAGCATAACCGCATTGTAACAATTCAGAATCTCCCATTAACAAAATCCTACGCAACTGTTTTACTGCACCGGAGAACATCCTGCCTCCAACTTTCCTTAGCAAGTTCCCAGTCTGCTGCTTCGTGTGCTGTGCTCCTTGGGCTTCTTGTGGCCTTCCTACAAAGTCTTCCATGAACTTTATCAGTGGGTTCCCATCCCTTTTTCACATCCTATAGTTCAACCGCGTATAACATCTCCGAACAACAAATCATCTCATTATGCCCATTATATAATTTTATTATTTTTCCGTTATTATTATTATAAATAGTAACTGAATTACAGTTTGAAATATATTTTAAGACAAATGATTTGAATTAATTGGGTTAACCTGTGTTTTAGTCTTAGTTGTGAATTTATTTCTGTAATTATTATATGTTGTTGTTTTTTTTGTTTGTGTAAAATTTTTTGTGCCACTTTTGTAATTGGTCATTGTGCTGTTGAAATGGCACTTTAGTGAATGAGAATTGAATTGAATTGTATAAAATCTTCGACTCTCAACTCGTCTGTTATATGCTTATTTTATCATTTTCCCATTACAATATTATCATCAGCATTTTGTTAACCTGCCATTTATGTGTTTGTCTTTCCTTCTGCAGGCTGCCAGGTTATTAGGATTGGGGCCAGAGAAAATCGTCCTCCTAGACAATAAGACGAAGATTCTAGCAAAATCTCAGAATACAGCTGATCTTGTTCAGGTAAGAATTTCGTTATTACATTAGTGTTCAGAAACCTTTACCTGTCTCTCGGGAATTATCCCGGAAATCTGTTCGCTGCATTCCTCAGTCATTGTGTTTTATCGGCACTGGGCTTTACTCAATAACCGAACCTCGAAATTAGCTAGAAATTTTTATGATTAGGGGTGATAAAACTGATACGTGAACACCAAAACGTACAAGAAATTCGAGCCAAGAATTTGAATTTCACTCATTTCATGTCGCATGGCACGTGAGATCTGCCTTAAATAAACCGACTGGCACACTAACGAGCTGACTAACAAACTAGCTGATGAACATGCTTCGTATAGAAGCTACTAGTTTCTCATCAGCTCAAATTCCCCGTTTTGTGGAACTTAAAGGTCATTAATTTCGTCACAAATACCCCGTTAATTCAATCAATATATCCACCAAAAATATACTTAATAAAATACAATTATATTTTATTAAGTGCGGTTGTTGGTGGATATATTGATTGTAAGAAAATGCACGGCGTGAATAATACAAAATTTTTGTCACTGCAATTTATCCTCAGCCAGATGAAACCAGCCCACGCCCTTCCATCATGTGTCTTTTAAAATCCAATTTATATTAGCCTACCATTTATACCAAGGTCTTCCAAGTGGTCTGTTCCTTTCAGGCTTTTCGACAAAATTTGTACGCATTTCTAATCTCTCGTTCATCTTGTATATACCCACCAATCAAAATCTCCTTAAGTTGATCAGCATATTAATATTTGGCAGCAAGTACAAATTGTGCTCCAACCATGCAGTTCGTTCCATCTTCCTGTTACTTACTGTCTTTGTGATCAGGCTGCATACTGACAGAACTGCGACATATTTACAGAATTCGAATTACAGCATTCAAGTAGAAGTATTCAGAACTGGAAGAACATTTTGGGTGTTTCTAACACAGAACTCCTAGTTCGTACAATAAAAGGGCAGCAACAAGGTACTGCATATGAATATAATAAACATATTAACTTCGCGAGTTGCGTAAATGTCATAGGTTCAAAGCAGTATTTGTTAAAACGAAATATTCAGGGTTACTGTGTGTGTGGTACAGTCATAATCACTGTATACCCACTCTGCTTTTAGCAGAATGTGACCCAAACTTCTATAGCGTTGCCGTTGACTTTGGTGGATTTGGGAGAATTTTTGATTCGTGCGTGTTAGAAACCTCAATAATGTGGTAAGATAAGCCGTCGTCCAACAAATTCGACGCGCCGAATCGAGTTGAGTTGTGTGGCACAAACAGTCTCAAGTTGCCTCACATGTTTGTGAGACGTCCGGCCTGACGAACCAAGTTGCGCGCCTGTAATTTTGTGCGATAGACACGCGGCTTTCGATCTTAAAGACACTTTAAATTGTGAAGGGTTATATTAAAATATGGACTATAACGAACAAAAATGTGTTATCCGATTATTGCTTCTGTGTTGGTGAGTTTCCGTGGCGATACACGAAGGTCGAAAGTGTGTGAGAATGCAGTGAATTATTATTGTTTAATTTTAGTAGAATTTACTTTCTTTATAACTCTGATTATTACGAAAATAATATAACTTATATCGGTGCCAATTATGTTCTTTATCTCTGACAGGAATTTATTGTTTTCTCGCAATGCTAAAATGAACGCAGGATTCATATCAGGACTGATGTCGTTTAAGCAACTGCGTAGAATTTTATTTTTTATGCTTTATTTTTTTATTTTTGAATAAAATATTACTTAAGCACAGATTCTGTAGATGTCATATTTTTTGGATATAACTGCGAAGTTTCGCACCGTCGCCATATTTGTAACTGACGTACAAACACACTTCGCTCATCTTACGTAGGCATATTTGTGGGGTGTGACCGTACCAAATTACGCTGCCCAGCTCTAATATTTTATTTGTTACCGCTTTCAGACCGAAAGATAAACACTTTACTCATGACTGTCAAGCCACTTTACAGTACGCAGTAAGTGTTGCCCATTTTTAGGACATCTGTTACCGTACATATTTTCATTATCCGAAGCTAAGGGTCATTAACCTTCTAAAGCCTAGCGGTAACTTTACGTACCACCAGGTTTAACATTAAAAAATTCTACGTGGTGCCCACATTGCGTTTATGTGTTTTGTACGGATCTCAGAACAAACAGCAACTTTTGCCTTATAAAACATTAAGAGACTGGTTTTTATAACCGAAGTGGAGAGTGTTTACAGCGCGGTACGCACTGAGTCCTTATATAAAGCAGATATGCTTCGTCTTTAAAGGGTCATTAATGTCGCTTCCACATCTCAATGTCTCTTATTTAGCTTGTTGTCACGATGTATAGGGAATTAGAAGTTCCGATGTTACGGTGCCCTCCACTAGCGTAACATTCATGCCATGTTTCGTGAAGATCGGTCAGCAGCTTCGGAACTTGAAACGCACGCACGCACACACACACGCGGAATAGTAATCTCATAAAGGGAGAGGTAAAATTGACCTAGAATAGGCCATAAAGACCCAGAGGGGAGATGGAGGTGTGGGTGTACTCTTTCTTTAACCTCGGCGCTAGATGGGGGTTGTGGTTGTGCCACGCTCCGGCCGCTTTGCCCCTGTGAAAGAGACCCGGTACACATTTTACAGGAGACTGGAGGGGCCCCAGGCCCGGTCTGGATGGGTGCGGAAGATGTTGCTCCTACCGGAATTCGATCCCCGAACCGTCCATTCCGTAGCGAGTCATAAGCGTACTTTATTTCCTTAAAAAAGCGAAGTGGTCGGAATTTAAAATAAATAATTACATGCCTACTTTTGTTGCTGGGTGCTTGCCCAAAGCGAAAAGCGACCTAGCCTCGTCTTCACCGTCCGTCCAACGCCTGTCTAACCGCGTGTATCAGGGCGAATCCTAGCGGCTGGCTTTTCATGAAATATCTCTTTGTGACTCATTAAAATTTTTCGGTACATCCCGATTTTGGTTAAGTCGAAAAGAAAGTAACAGACAGTTTATACAAAGACTCGCTGTAGCCCATCTTCGGGTTAAAATCCCACGCAAGCCAGCCCCTTTGTGTATGTGAACGTGGAAAAGTCTCGTATTTCACGTTTTATGAAAAACTGCAGGCGCATGTGTTGACCAGTGCAGCTGTGACTTCAGCCTAATGTGGAAACAAATCCAACGACTTTCCAAGCTTCAATTCTTTCTGTTCTTTTGACAATTTTATTTTGTGTTCCGCAAAACCAGGCCACATCAACTTTGTGTCTGGTGAACTAAAATTCACTTTTGACAGTTTTAATGGGCCATAGAATTACAGTCTGTAGGGTAACTTCCTACTGACCCGAACATTTCTCGTTGAGGGAGTTTTGTTTCCAGGAAAATGTTATTTAATATTAACCAGTAAGGTTATGCAAGGGCCCCTAAGGAAGGCTTGTCAACCATCAACGAAATGACCTCGTTTTTTTTCCTGACCAGTCAGAGAAGCCAAAGAATTTTTCAGATATTAATTTCTAGGATAAAAATACTTCTAATATGGTGTAGACTAAGTTGTCATAATCTAGCCAGTGGTTACTAAACGTCTAGTAGCGTGGTCGGTTTCTTTTTTGCTGTCATTACAGAGAGTATACTCGTACAGAACCTGGTAACTGATTGCCGCTTACGATGAGAAAGTGAACTGCAGTGATACTGGTGATAAAGTAACCTGAAATACACATGTCATAGTTCACAAATACACATCTTTTTTTTTTTGCTACGTGTTTCGGCCTATATTGCCGTCTTTATAAAGATGAGTTTGTGAATATTGCAGAGATGAACCCTTGTTTTATATTATTCATGCCGCGTATTATTATTATTATTTATTAAGTACAAATTCGTACCAACTAATGCACTGTTGTTATTCAGAATGTTATTTTGAATAACAAAATGAACATCGAAACTCTATAGTAGAGTAGATTTTCGATGTTAGTGTTTTTTAGAGGAGCCAGATGGTGGCCATAACAGGCCGAAACTTGTAGCTCAAAATCTCCAAATAAAGCAGTGCAAAACAGAGTTGGCTGTGACTGATTTTTTGCGAGAATTGATATCTATTTCTGTAAGAATATTAAAACAAAGTTACACAAGACGAATGCAGCCATTTGGTACTACGTAGAATAAGATGTGTAAACAGTTGCGGTTGTCAACATTTTGAGGATCTCAAGTCGTTACATTCATCTGTATTATAGTATATTGGAGGCGTGTATATACTGTAATGGTATATGTTACAAACATACAAAAAAACTAGACATACGTCATTAACCACAAGCTAATGCATCCATAGAAAGAACCACAACCGCAATACGCCGGGTCGCATATTCATGTTGTTTACGTCGCTACTAAATGAGACTGTAGTGCATTGTTTGAACGTACAATATGTACATATTTCAGCATAACGTAGGACAGTTTAGGCGCATAAATATATGCACGTAATACGATTACCCCAACAAATGCAAGATTTTTACAGTATGGTTTACGTACAGTTTTTCATTCATATGTGACGGACACAAATATATATTGTCCTATGTGCTGCTTCATGTTAACAGAACTCGGTCTGTCGCTCATATTTCTGAGGATTTCGTCTGTTGTCAGAACACGTAACATCACACAGCGTTTTGGAAAGAATTTCCTTCTTCAGGTGAATTAATAAACTAAAGATAGTTTGGTTGTGATTAGTTTTTTATTTTACCTCAAGAAGGTAACGTTTTCCGAAACGTCGTGTGGTGTTGTGTGTTGTAACAATAAAAAATTCCTAATAATGTAAGTCATAGAACTGGCGTTAAACAGTTGTCAAAAATATATAGGCCTGTGATTCAACTAGAACTTGTGTTTATGTAGAATCATTTAATAACTAATTTGAGCAAGTTTTGTAGACCCATAAACAAATATTCACACCGTGTTATTTGCATAAAACATTTATTGACGCATTTTAGATGTATGTAAGGACTTCAGTGCCTCTGTTTGGTGTTCAAATTTGTCTCCCTGAAGATGACTGTATAGATCGAAACACGTAGCAGCCAAACAATAAAATGTAGTTGTGATCGAGAACTTATGTACTTTGTTGGTTTCGTTATCAGTTACATTCTTAGTATGCGGTGTAATGCATTATAAAATACAGCGATAGTGTCTTAAAAATATATTAATTTTGTTGTCCAGTGACTTCAGTAATTCAGTCAGAGTTTGTTTTGGATTCACTGAATGCTGTCCTTTCAAGAGTGCTTACTTTCCTGTCCAATGCAGTGCATATGCCCATGAAGGCTGAGGAGTGTGTTCACATCTCCTACGTTATTGAACTACGACGTGCACGACAAACTCTAAGCACTCCACCTACCGTGATTAGTTACCGGTGGTAGGAAGCGAAATGCGAGGACAGATGAAAGAGTTCCGTTGACAGTCGCGGGTCTCGAACGTGTGCTCATAGCAGACGGCTGCACTGCTTACCTTTATGATAACATATCGTCATTATTGGTTTTAATAACTCAGGCTGTTTTCTGTGAGGTGCGAACTGAAGTCGAAGACGTGTCTGACGTTCGATGTATAACAGTCGACCATGGTCAATTAACCTTTTAAAGCCTAGCGGTAACTTTATATACCACCAAATTTAACATTAAAAAATTCTACGTGGTGCCCACATTGCGTTTATGTGTTTTGTACGGATCTCAGAACAAACAGCAACTTTTGCCTTATAAAACATTAAGAGACTGGTTTTTATAACCGAAGTGGAGAGGGTTTACAGCGCGGTACGCACTGAGTCCTCATATAAAACAGATACGCTTCGTCTTTAAAGGGTTAAAATCTCACCGTATACGTTATCACGACGTTTACGATATATCGATTGTGATCAGTGTATATTTTCCATTTTAAGCTATATCGACTTCTTCGAGATATCGGTTACGATCGTCTGTAAATCTCTTACTAAGATACGTAGAAATCTTACTGTGTGTGTCAAAATACTGGTATTTTCAATGTCTTCTTTCTGGAAATTGTTCCCTAATTTGATAGCTGGGGACAACAACAGCGAACGCGTCAGAAGGGTTTCATTCTGCGACTACTTCATAGCTTGTTATTTGTACCCGCCCTCACCTTGCAATTCCCATAACTAAGATTTCCACATGGAAGAACGCGCCCATTGCATCTACCAGAAGTGCCTGGGGGTGTTGACCCTGTGACGACAGTGGTAAAAATAAATGTGTTCGTGGTGGATAGAAGTTATGAAAGTCGACGCAAGTGGACGGAGACCTGTTGCTGTGCCGGTGGCTTGCAGTTGATCGTGTAAATACGTCAGTGCATGTCAATGCGTTTGTAGCGGCGTGGTATGGCAGGAAGTTGACCTGAGTTTTCCTCGACCTTCGCGTCTAGACGTTGCGTGTGCAACGTGCGGCCCGCGGGCCGCATGCGGCTTCCACTTCCATTTCCTGCGACCAGTGGCGCCAGACTTTGTACAAAAAACGTGGATTTAAATTCTGAAAAATGAAAAACTAAAGAATACGGAAACGAAAAATTTCTAGTTCCTCTCAGCATATTGTCAATTGCAAAAGCAGGTATGCCGTTTACAAAATGAATTTGTGAATCGTTGTTTGTTAGCTGCAGCTGAAGGAGTGTGTCCAAATTAGAGAAAAAGGTTTGACGACGTCACCCTCTCTGCCCGAACTTGTGAAAGGCGTATATAAGAACTGGAAACAATTTTAAGTCATTTACGTTCCCAACGGATTTGAGTAATGGGATCACAGATACTGGCCAGCTGATGGTATTTATTCGTGGCGCTGCTAATGACTTTCAGGATCATGAAAAATTTGCTAGTTCTTGAGGCTTCAGAGAGACTATGACTTGCGAAGTGTTGTTCCTGAAAGAAATGAAAGGCTTGTTTGGAAATGGGCTGGAATAAATTAAGCGTGACAGCTGGCAGTGGCAGAAAAATGTGTCTCTTAAGACCGGCGTTGTAGGATGAATTATTTATCGAGAGGCACTGTGCTTGTAACTTTATATTGTACAGTGAGTGCATATAATATTACAGTAATATGTATTTTTGTACCAACTCGTGCACCTGGTCACCTACATAATAAGATCTTGTACAAGCACTCTGGACGAAGCCACTACAAGCCAAAACTGAACACATGATTCTTGTACTCCATAGCTAAATTTTCACCATTGACTGTGTGTCAACGCCTCGACATCTTGTGCTAGTGAATGGTGTTTTAACAGATGAAAAAAGCAACCAACAAATGCACTGTACTTACTTATTCAACTTTTTACTCTGCTTTTCCCCGACATGTTTCGGCGTAGCAAGACGCCATCCTCAGGGGGTCGTATATAATTAAGACATTATTTTCCTCAGGCGATGTTTTCCACACATGTGAAATTGTTAAAATATAGCATTTACACACATAACACACTGTTTTCCAATATTAATTTGATGACAGTTCTTGGATTACAACACATAACTATATGGTCCGATGTGAATAGCACATTATTAACTGTGAGCGCAGTGGCACCCCATTAAATAATAAGAATGTCTACAAGATTATTAAAAATGTAACACAGCACATTGTCACAAAACTATAAAATGTTAAAAGTATGGTATACAATGAGAATAATAAGGCACCATCACGAGTTAACTAATCTTGTGCAGGAGGTTGAATAGTCGGTTTATTTGTGCAGTCGTCGATCTGGAAACAGCCCTATGGTGTGTGGGTACTGAAAGACTGGCTTCAGTGTTGAGCTTCGTTGTGTGTACTAGGCCAACCGTGTTACGTGTGTTTTAACAGTTTAACAACTGAAAGTGGATATTTTACGGTGCTGCTTTATGTGAAAGCAACATCTGACACATCAAGAACTGATGCCCCATTTCACCACACGGCGTCTTATTAAAGTTTTGTGATGACTATTGTATCCTGAGCTTTTGTACTTTAGTTGTTTAGTGTTCAATGTTCCCCTGAGGATGGTAGAGTCGGCGCACCGAAACATGTTCGGACTTGCTTAAAGTTTCTGTAAAGGTTTTTTATTTTAATTTTTATGCACGATTACTGTGCTTGAAAGTTCTTTACAGTGTCTTACGGCCGACGCAACAGTCTGAACAACCGTCAGTTCAAATATTTTCTGAAAAAAGTAGGATCAGAAGATGATGGTGTCTATTGTTGGGTAGTGAGCTGGCTGAGGATAGGTGGGAACTGGAGTAGACATTTTATGTTGTATGTGTTGTGTATTTTATCGTAAGTTTAAGTATATTGTATAATTATATAAGTATAATTATTATATATAGCTATATATTATATATAGTGTATAATTATATATTATGTATAATTATGCATTATATTATATATAATTATATAATATATTTATAATGATATATTTTATGAAATATATACTTGTATAAGTATAATTATGTATTATATATAATATGCAATTGTATAAGTATATATTATATATAACTCTATATTATATATAATTATGTATTTTATAATATATAATTATATATTGTATAACATAATTATATATAATATACTTATATAAGTATAGTTATATATTCTGTATAATTATATAAGTATATTGTGTAATTGGATGCAGCCAGCTATTGTAGTCCTTTAATAAATACCCCTGAGGATGGCAATTCTTTTGCCGAAACATATGTAGGAGTAGAAAATACGCCTTATACCTGCTAATAATCATGTACATTTGTTGGTTTTTGACTTAAACTTGGAATAAATATTTTCATGATGGAAGCAAGCAAAACTGTGCCAGAATTATGTCATTGATGTCGCATTTTTCGTGGCCATGGAAACTTATTTTGACGAACACAATGTGGAAAGCTAAGGAAATATTAATTATTGTGTGGCAGGTTTTCTGATGTGGAGGTTTTGAAGCCAAACGGAGTCTGCTGCAGAAACATATCAGCGAAAAAATCCATAGCGACATACAGAACTGCTGTCGACTCTTTCATCTCAACAGGAGACTGGGATATGCTGAAGGACAACTTTGTTGTTATCACATAACTCCAGAATGAATTTTCTTCAAAGTTGGGAGGTTTTCTCGGGAGGACAGATGAAAATTAAATGTTCCAAACCCGATTTGCTATGGCATTGGTGGGTTCCAGTGCCGATTGAAATGGAGACATCTGAATTGCCAAACAGTGACACGCTGAAAGACTTCCACTGAAGAAAACATACAATAGTTTTATAGGAGTCTACCTGAAAATTCCAATGCTGTGGAAACTTTCTCGAAGAAAACTATTAAGATGGTCCTACAAAACGCCAACGAAACTATATAACCTCTACTCTTTCCACTAACATAAAATCTATGTTCCCAGCACCATGCATTCCGTCTTCAGTGATCGGAGCTTCGTTGGACATAACTCAAAGACCATCTCGAAAATTATCAACGAAATCAACAATTCACAAACGACTTGAAACAGCCAAGCATAAGTACCGGCTGGCCCGCATCCGCGTGCCCAGCAATACCGCGCCGAATAACCGCCGCCACTAAACCAGCAGCTCGAGTCCAACCGGAAAGTGAGGCGAGGGTGTCGCAGACGGAGACGACAGACGCTTCGTCCGTCACTCCGTTGCTTCCAGTCTAGCTCACGCGTGCGCAGAAAGAACAGGCAAGGAAGGACACATATGCGGCCATTTATTGACCTACTGTAATGTCAATTCCTTAATCAGATCCGATCGTTGACCTGTACAGTCCCTTCAAATGTTACGTGATTCACGTGGTTTTGTGATTTTGTGTTTCATTGCGGTATGTAGAGATGCTGAGTGAAATTGGTTTCATATTTCGAAATTCTGTCCGATGTGAGGTCTACTTTTAATTTTTTAGAAGTGTCCTGTTTATTTTATAGCCTATCCAATTATATTTTGCCGCTTGTCTCAAATTTCATTTATTTATATTTAATTCTCCTTTATATTTTATTTTGCGTCTTCATCGTTCATTCCCATATAAAACTGTAGGTAAAAGTGAGGTATTGTGGGTAATGTAAGTTTTTCTAGTGTGTTTCTAGTCTTTGCGACTTAAAGGTTGTACTAATGAGGCCTGTTATTTATGAAAAATTACATATTTCCCTCATGTCTTCATCCTTGATGTCACAGCGTGCATCCGCTGTATGTACTTGAAAGGCGACGTTGCTTTTACCACTTTACGTCTTGTTGGTTCTTGGCCGTAATGCCACTGTTTTATTTCTTTCTTTGAACACTACCATCACGTATTTGCTTATTATCTTATTCACTTTGTAGACTAACACCTGTAATTTGATTTGTGAATCTGATATTATTAACTTAGTACCAAGTCAGCTGCAAACACACGTGTATTTGAGCGTACGATTTCGACAGATGTATCCTTTTATTGTCATCATTTCTACCTGTGTAGTATTCTATTGAGGCGCGTGTTAAAGCTATCGATCATGGGAATTATTTGCTCTGTTATTTAACAATGCTATTACTGGCTAATATTATATAGCATCGTTTAGAGCATCTGGAGAATGATACTGAAGGGGGAAACCGCAGTACTTGGAGGAAAACCTATGCAAGTGCCAGTGTGTCCTCCGCAAATTCCACACTGACTGGCCTGGGATTGAATGTAGGCCTCTGCGGCGAACGCCATGGCACGGCCAGGCTGCTGGGAATCCTTGGCGTCGATTAAATCAGCTTTAATGGTTGTGGGTACAGAGGGTGTTCCCTGCAGTTTTGATGGGCTATGTTCTAGGCCTGTTGGAACTGAGAAGTAACTTCCGGAACTGGGAATCTTGTAGGCACGTGTAGGACGCCTGTGATGAGGGATCTGCCGACCACAGGGCTACTGCCTCCACAGGCACCGCGAAGATGTGGGTGGAATCCGAACCCATGATCCCAGTATTTGAATACGCGCCTTAGAACGGCTGCAGATACAAATATTTCTGAGTTGTGTTTGCTGCGTTATTTTTGGTGTATTATTATTGCGTCCAGTGATCGATTTGGGATATTCTTGTTACTCACTACATCATGTTTGTGTCTCACTGTCATGTCAGTGTCTCACTATGTCGTGTTTGTTACTTATTATATCATGTTTATGTCTCGCTATGTCGTCTTGTCCCTCACTATGGCATGTTAGTGTCTCACTATGTCATTTTTGTTTCGTATTGTTTCATGTTTGTGTCTCACTGTATCGTGTTTCTCACTATGGCATGTTAGTGTCTCACTTTGTCATGTTTGTTTCTTATTATATATGTTGGTGTCTCGCTATATCATGTTTGTTTCTTATTATATATGTTGGTGCCTCGCTATGTCATGTTTGTTTCTTATTATATATGTTGGTGTCTCGCTATGTCATGTTTGTTTCTTATTATATATGTTGGTGTCTCGCTATGTCGTCTCTCACTGTGGCATGTTAGTGTCTCGCTCTGTCATGTTCGTTTCTCGCGGTGCCTTTTTATAATCCTAGAGTAATAAGGATGTTCCTAAATTACGTTATCTTTCTCTTTAAGTCATTGAATTAAGGCAAAATGGTGAGTCGGCGTATGAGGGAATGATTGTGAAACCCCTTTGGCTTTAAATGCTAAGCTTTTGAATATTTTTTCCTCTTTTTTTTCAAAATTCTTGAATACATTTTGTGTTCTCTGCTCAGGAAGCTCATTTGTCTGTAGTGTTTTAATATTTTTGTCTCCTTTGAGGATGAAGATCAGTACTGGACCTACGCATTCCGCTGAGGCCTCTCCGATTACGTATATCGTATTTAAAACATTTAGACATCTTGAGGATTCACATGTTCTGATGTGTGACGCCATATGTTTGCGCATGTTCTGATGTGTGACGCCATATGTTTGCGCATGTTCTGATATGTGACGCCATATGTTTGCGCATGTTCTGATGTGTGCCGCCGTATGTTTGTGCATGTTCTGATGTGTGACGCCATATGTTTGCGCATGTTCTGATGTGTGACGCCATATGTTTGCGCATGTTCTTATATGTGACGCCATATGTTTGCGCATGTTCTGATGTGTGACGCCATATGTTTGCTCATGTCCTGATGTGTGACGCCATATGTTTGCGCAAGTGGTTCCCTACGTTTCGAAGGCACTAACTTCCTTCGAAACACTTGGAACCACTCACCCAACGACACAGCGTCACATCCCAGAATATCTCCTCAGTAACACCATCGTGAGAACCTAAAATCTTACACCTTTATACAATTGAGACTTTGTAGCGTCTGCTCCCAGTGATTTGCCTTTTCGTGGTGCTTTTCTCCAGAAGTTTGTTGTTTATTGCTACGTTATCCTTTTGTCATTTTGAGTATCTTATTTCGATTCATAACCGATTTTCTGCTTTTCCACACCTGTCAGTAAGCTTTCGAGAAGCCCCTTCGTTTCTTCCTCGTTGTATTGTTGCAGTTTATCGTCTTTACATAGTTGTCTGTAAAAAACTATGGTCTGAGGATGTTATATATTTCTGCAAACATCATCTTTCTTCTTTTCCATCGTCTCTCTTAGTTACTGAAGGTGTTACATTTTATTTTATCCTTTAGTTTTTAAAACTTGGTCATTTTTGTAAGCTGTTTTTATATTCTGCTGATTTCTACATCGATTGTCCCATTTTTGAAGCGCCTGTTACTTTTCAGTCTTTCCTAAATGTTACCTAGATTTTTTTTGTTTCTAAAGAGAGTTTTATTATTTGTCTGTGAATTAATTTTTTATGCTTCTTAGCAGGGCTGTGGAGTCGGAGTCGGAAGGAATTTTAGGTGGAGTCGGAGTCTGTAAAAATATACCGACCCCGACCTCAATCTAAAATCTTAGCCATATACTCCAAACCCAGAGCCCTAATAGCTAGAATAACCATTAGACTTATACTTAAATATAGGTTATAAGTCAAAAAAGTAGCTTGATGATTCACGTGGTGGCGATGAAATGTCTTATAGGTTTACCGTTATTAATACATATTGAGCTTTTACGAAAGAGTCGGAGTCGGAGTTTTAAAAATCGAGGAGTCGGAGTCGGAAGTTTTAAAAATCGAGGAGTCGGAGTCGGAGTTTTAAAAATTGAGGAGTCGGAATTTTTGTGTACCGACTCCACAGCTTTGCTTATTAGTGTATTTTTCTTCCGAATTATTATCTGTAGTTCATATATTTACTATTAAACCATATCCTAACCGTCCATGTACATGCTACCCTTTCATGTACGTCCGTGCTAGAATTATTTATGCCTGAACGTCTAGGGATGTACTGAGAAGCAGTGGGTTCACGCTGCTGCTTAGGTAGCTGTGCTGGAAGAGACTGTCAGTGGGCAAAAGTGGTTTGTGGCTTTTGGACGACGGAGATGATGTTTATAGCTGATATGTTGATACTGGGATAGTTAATTTGCTGGTCATCCTAAAGATGTGCGCATGTCCACGTGCACATATTCTGACGTAGCCATAATACATTTTGTTATTTATCGAAATCCGCACAACGTGACCGTGAGTCTAGACTGGTTTTCGTGGAACATGCGATCGCAATACAGGGTGTCCAGCTTGAAGCAGAACCCGTTCATATAATCTACAAACCGGCTCATACAGTCTACAGGGCGATTAGAAAGTAAATATGTACAGTTAAATGGCTGTATCTCCCGAACAAAATCGTGTACTGTTTTGTGTGTGTGTGTGTGTGTGTGTGTGTGTGTGTGTGTGTGTGTGTGTGTGTGTGTGTGTGTGTGTGTGTGTGTGGTGAGGGCCCCCGCAGCAGACGCTACGGACGCACAGCAGCCTTGCGGCTTATTCTGCAACCCTGTGATGATGACGATTAAGCTTTCCCGTTTTTCCATGTAATGGAGCACAGGTAGAATGAATGTGACAGGGGAAAACCGAAGTACTCGGGGAAGAAACTGTCTCAGTGCCACTTTGTCCTCCACAAATCCTATATGGACTATCCCGAGATCGAACCCGGGCCTCCGCGGTGAGACGCCGGCGACTAACCGCCCGAGCCGTGGCACAGCCTATGCTGTTAAGATCCTTTCAAGATTTTTGCAGCCCATATGCTGTCATTTTGTGGGTGCAGTACTTCACAATAATCTGTACATTAACAATCAGTATTAGTCTATGTACTTAGTGTAACTTACTGCGTGTTAGTGTAGGCGTTGGACATTACCTGTTTCGCCTCTCAAACATATTTCAAACCCCATAAAGAAATTGTTGAAAGTTTTTGGAGTTTTTTTCTAGAAACTACCGGTAAGGCGTACCTGATGATTTCTGAAGGTTCCTCATATATCCGTGGATTCTTATGTGCGTTGTGTTTCTTACTTCTCCATGTATAATGATCACATGGCGTCAGATCGCGTGAACATGCAGGCCAGTCAAATTTCCCAAACCTTTATATTTATTCCCTTGCGCTGTCGGCAATTCTCATTGTAACTTGCTTGACACAAACCAGTAGGCCTGTGTTTTGTACGCACTTTCGATTGCGTGAACGTACTGGCCACAGTGGAGGACTAATTGTTCGGTTTATTCAATATTTGGTCAAATTTCCACGCCAGTATGTGTTAAATATTTCGTTGGTCCTTAGGTGTATTCCTTTGAGTTATCGATAATATTTCCATTGTAATTTCTTCGGCGCCACCAAATATGTTGATCGTGTTTGGACTCTGACGTGCATCTGGGCACGTTTGTATGCAAATTATACATGGATAATATTAAAAAGGATCTTATAATAAATAGGTATGAAAGTTTGGACTATGTTCAAGTGGCTCAGAAGACGATTCAGTGGCGCCCTCTGTGAGCACGATCCCATGAAAGACAATGAACCGTTTGACCAGATGAGAATTGTCAGCGTCTGAATATGTTTGCTTCATGGAGTTGCTGTTTATCAGTACGCAGAACATTTTATTTCCTCACGGTAAAGTATGCCCTTTTATTATTTTCCTTCTTTGTATTTTTCCACTAGACACAACAGCGTCTTTATTACGGAGGTTATTTCTATTTTCGTACTTGCATCTGGACTGAGAATAAATTGTGTTGCATATGAACTAAGAAGAGATGGTCGCATATGGACTGACTGGACCTTATTGCGTCTGAATTGAGAAGATGTGGTTACATGTGAACAAAGAGGATATTTTTGCATCTACTGTTGCGCTGATAATTCAGCTTTCCCTAACAAAGTGAAGAGTCATTACACTTTATAAATGCCAGGGTTAAAACCCACTGAGGCCGACATTTTTCTGTGGAATTCAATAAAGATACCGTACAGGATGGCGGCAAGATCCGTACCCTCATAGCGGGGCAGAGAGAAGGATTTTGCATCAGGAGCATTAATATATATATATATAATATCTAGTTGTAAGACATCGGTCTTAAACCCCTTTTTTGGTATTTCTTTCTATTTTTATAGCTGTAATTTTTGCGCAACTGTTTATTGTACTCGAAGGTCAGAAAATAAGGTAAGGTCTGCACTTAATTCAGAACTTACCAAGAACCATTTTCTAAAAGTTTGTTTTGGGACACTGGTTGACCTTCTTATGAAACAACTCAAACAGCACTGTTTTGTGTTATTGAATTTCTGGTTAGGGCAGGTGGTACACCACTTTAGGCTCTTAAACATTTTACGTAATTAGCCGAAATTAATGGACTTTCTGTCAGCCGAATTCACGTGAAGTTAATTGAAAATAGTACTTGGGCAGATCTTTTCAACAAGGTCATATTTCATAGTGTCATTTTCTTCATTAAAGGTAAAGCAATCCCATTACAGGCCTGGACAGGCCCTTAGGGTTCCAGGAGGTTGAGGCTTCTAGATTTCTAGACAATCGGCACATGAATGTGGTAACGTCAGCCCTACGCACCGGCCGCCTTTACCCCCAGGAAATATTCCTGGTACTCATTTCCGTTAGAGGCTGAGTCGACCCCAGGGCCATAGTGCGACCGAAAGGATTATGCCAATGAAAAATTCCAATGGCACCATCGGGAATCGAACCCGCGACCTTCCGGTTTGTAGTTCAGTGCCTCAACCAACTGCGCCACCGCGACCCCCATTTTCTTCATTAATTTTGTTTTTATGTCATTATGTAGTTACATAATTTTTTTCCGTTTCACGTAGGGGGGTTACTTGTCAAAGATCGCTTATAATTTTATTTGCACACCGATGAACGGGGTGAAATGACTGTCTGGGACAGTAACTAACGAACTCAAATCAATAAAAATCCTTTATGAGAATTTGATAGTGGCTGAGCTAGTCAAGTAATTCTTCGCCTTTTATGGAGTCCGAAGGTTCGTAACAGATCACCGCCAAATCCCTTCTGAATCACTGTAATCAGGTGCACACTTTCACTGTAATCAGGTGCACACTTTCACTGTAATCAGGTGCACACTTTCACAAAATACTTAGTTTACCTTCATTTTAATATTATTTTGCCATACACACCTAACGTGTCCAGGTTTTCCAATTAAATCTCAAGAAAGGACCAAAATTCACAGACTGGCAATAAAACGTATCGTTTTAACACTGTTTGCACCGTGCATTTCCACTTATAACAAATAACATTCACCAACAAATGCACTATTCCATGCGGAAACACTTTTTATGTCATTAACCCTTTAAAGACGAAGCGTATCTGTTTTATATAAGGACTCAGTGCGTACCGCGCTGTAAACACTCTCCACTTCGGTTATAAAAACCAGTCTCTTAATGTTTTATAAGGCAAAAGTTGCTGTTTGTTCTGAGATCCGTACAAAACACATAAACGCAATGTGGGCACCACGTAGAATTTTTTATTGTTAAACCTGGTGGTACGTAAAGTTACCGCTAGGCTTTAAAAGGTTAAAGACGAAGCGTATCTGTTTTATATAAGGACTCAGTGCGTACCGCGCTGTAAACACTCTCCACTTCGGTTATAAAAACCAGTCTCTTAATGTTTCATAAGGCAAAAGTTGCTGTTTGTTCTGAGATCCGTACAAAAAACATAAACGCAATATGGGCACAATGCAGAATTGTTGATTGTCAAACCTGGCGGTACATAAAGTTACCTCTAGCTTTTAAAAGGTTAATTTATTTTTACTTAAACACAACAGAATACCTCACCGTACGAGTCGTCTTTCCTCTGAATGCGTCTAGCCGTGCTCTGAGGCCCACCCATCCTCCCGTTCCATGGTAACTGGAGCTTATTTCCCGGCGGTGAAGAGGCCGCGGTGTTAAACCGACAAGTCATTCCCTCTAGCTCCATGGTTCGAATAGAGTGGAGCCATTACCTGCACGCCCCCGTGTGCCTTCATGGTGTGTACGGCGGCAAATTTACCATGACCTCAACACGAAATCCTTTCAGGACATTTGCCGTATCCAAAGCAAGTCTAAATATGCCCTGAAGTTGTTTACAGTAATTCTACTTTTGACGCTGGGATTAGCTTGGTGAGAACTGCAATGTAGAGCCAAGAGACACAGAATTGAGTTGTTTGCCAACAATTTTTAATTAAAGTACGCGAGAAAACAGCGGCGATCCAAGTGCGGGCGAAGTTCTTGCCATCTTTGGCCACTAAAGTTTCTCAGTATTAACCTTTTAAAGCCTAGCGGTAACTTTACGTATGACCAGGTTTAACATTAAAAAATTTTACGTGGTGCCCACATTGCGTTTATGTGTTTTGTACGGATCTCAGAACAAACAGCAACTTTTGCCTTATAAAACATTAAGAGACTGGTTTTTATAACCGAAGTGGAGAGTGTTTACAGCGCGGTACGCACTGAGTGCTTATATAAAACAGATACGCGCCGTCTTTGTAGGATTAAAGCGAAATAACGTCTTTCTGGGTCGCCTGTATTCAGCTCGTTCAAGTGGCTGGTAATATCACACAGGAGGAATAAGACGTAATTCCAAGCTCAGTCTTGTTACTTAGGAAACGCCTTTGTCGCCTTCAGGAGAATGTGTAACTTTGCTGCTGTCAGACTCAACCAACGCCAATCTATGGTTCGGTCGCACTAGCGCCTACAGACATCGAATGTTCCAGTGTAATGACCTCAATGCACAAAACCTTGCTGTGTGTGATACAGTGATGCTTTGTAAGCTGTTTGTCTGGTGATCTCTCGTTAAAAGTGACCGCTCCAGAACCTTCCCTAGGTATTGATGGAAATCCATCTGTACGTGTGCCAGGATCAGGTTTTGTGAGTTTAAAGTAACCGAATTCGATAGAATCTACAAAGGCATCATCTTTCCAGTAGAAAAACCAATATTTTTGAATAATTTCTAATGAACGAAGCAGCGAGTAATTCAAACGCAACAACGCAAACGTTTTTGATAAATACCCTACGCGACGTTTCGATTTCTAATCAACGTTTTCGGGTCATATCAAAATTGTTTGCACTCTTTTCCTTGTACTGCTGATATATGTATTCCTTTAACTGCGTCGTGTGGCTTGCCTGCGTTGTACAGCTCTGAACTCTGTGTTTCAGTGGCGTACTTGTGGCGGACGTTCCCATGACAGACTGCAACTGGAGTTCCGGGCTACGCGCTGGTCGCTGGTTGTGCCCACTGTGGCCGCAATGCGCGAGGTGGGTTTGGCCCTATGGGAGATCCTCCAGGAGCTCGACTCCCACTTTCTGGAGGAGCACGCCCTCCTTCGACGTTTCGGCCAACAAGGTAAGAATAACACAAAGTAATGTTGGTGTATGCTTTCAGTTGCCGAATGTTTTCATAAACGCGTAGGTTGCAGCGCGCGTGTGCACTAACACTCACTACGGATATGGTAGCGTTATAGCCTTACAAGACATAAAATAACTAAATTCACAGGAAATAAATTCTAAGAAAATAGGCACCTGTCCTGTGACTACTTAACGTAGCTAGAAGGCAGCATTCTTGACCCATTCGTCCCCCCTCCAGTAGGACTTGCGTAGGATCAGAAATTGTTAGAGTAACAATCGTACAAAGTTCATTAGTACTGTGATCCGTCATCCCGTGATTATAGCAACATGGAGGGTCAGTACTGCAGTCTGTTAAAATATGTATTTATTTCTTTTTATTCCTCCCCTTATGTCTTAGAAATTAGTACTAAAAGCTTTAATTTGAGACATGTAGACCGTACGTGTCTTGTTTTTTTTTTTTCAAATTCAAGCACGCATTGCCGGATCTCAGTAAAATTCAGTTAATCCCCAGACTGAATCTCATGAAAAGCTCCCGTAATAGTATAAGCCTAAGCCGTGCTACAGAGAACAGACGGGAAGTAAAACACTGATATGTCTTGTTTCAGTCACTGCAGTACAGAACTGGTTTACTGGTCACTGCAGTTCCACAGAACTAAATCCTATCACCGTTTACAAAATCGCGTTACTATGTATACGGAACGGCATATGACGGCATGTTGTTACCCTCAGTGCTGGCAGTGTTAAGGTTAAAGACACACCAGACACGTGCTGCGGCATTACAGTTCTAAATACAAATATACATTTATTTATCCATATATCCGGTGAGAAAATGTGATTTAATTTAAGGCGAATATTACAGATTTATTACCCTGTTTTTAATCAAAATATTATGATTTTGCAATGGTTATATTTATACAGCATTTGCGAAGCAGTTTCCGGGATTCAATGCAAAGGAACTTGTTACGTTTGTAACTTTATATAACACTCATTACACATAAATTTTTTCCTTATAAAAATGTGTCATTCAAAATTATTTTTTGTGACAGAGTTTTTCAAGTAGTCAAATTTGCAGCCTGGACTGAATGAGCTGCATCATGCGTATACTTTAAAAGTAATAAATCTTACTTTTTTATATTTGCTCATTTATTATAACTCTATATTGCGCTAGTAACGTGTGATATTTTTTGTTAATTTTCTTTGAAGTAAGTGCCAAATGACATAAGTAATGATAAAAACAAGACTAAATGTGTGTGCTGTACTTTGGGCTGGTATGGTCGTGTGTTTCTTATAAGGCCACATGATATTACTATGATATATTAAAAACGCCTCTCTGTGTAAGTAAATCTCTTTGTTTTCCAATTCTGTAACTAATAAGAGTACATATATTTTATATAATATATATGCAATAGCAGAAATGAAAACTTCGTATACCAGATACCCAGACTGGTACCCGTTGTTTGAAAAACGCTTTTAACGGTACGTGCAAATAATGTCACTGCTCTGGATCACCTATTCAAAGAAACAGGCCCCACCTCCTGTATTTTTTTTTTTTTTCATTTACCCAAGTAGGGACAGAAGGATACATGCACCTGTTCCTCAGTTGAAAAGTGCTGGAAGTAAAATCATAAATATAGTAGCGTTTATTGGATGGCGGAGGATGTTTGAATGTGAGTTTCTAACATTCCAATTAAATTAAAGTAAATAGGTATTAATCATGGCCAGCAGATGTGGTGCATTTTTATTAGCAAAATCTCTTCCAAAAATTTAGTCTGAGTAATACTTCATTAACTAAATGCACACGAGACTAGTTAGAGATACGTGCATTATGAAAGCAGGCCTGTAAAGGGCAAAATGTGCACATAATGTTGATATAACCATTCCTGCATTCCGTAGTATATCCAAGTACAGTTAACTCTCGTTTTTCGCGATTTCGGTTTAAAGCAACTTGAAAAATTACACCACTTTTCGCATTTGCGCGATAATTTTCGCTTTAGCGCGATTTGACAGACGAGCCGTGGTCACGGTTATCTTCTGTAGGAGGCACTCAGGAATTAACGTTACTGTCACGCCACCAGTCACGTGTATGGATTATGTTGATGTTATATCCACGCGGCTTATTTAGTTTTCTCTTGAATAGCACTGGCTTTTCTTATCAGTTTGAGTGAGAAACGTGAATCTGCATCACCTAGTGCAATCCAAATGAATAATCGGCGAAAGGCAGTGGTTATTGAAGAGAAATTACGCGTAATAATGCGACGTGAAAAGGGCGAACGGATTGTTGATATATGTCGTAATGTTAGATTCGCTCACGGTATCGTACATACAATTCGTGATAATGGTAATAGAATTAAAAAAGAGTGTTCTGTCAGGAACTAAATTGTTTGTTTGTGTGGCGAGACTACGACAGTCCTATCCAAATGAACCGTACCAAAAACTGGGGATGTGAGCCTATTACATTTTCATTTTATTAGAAATATATATATTGTATAGGAATGTATGTATACTGTATAGACATAGGTATATACACGTACGGTACGCACATACTCTAGAGGTTCGTATGTCCACCAGTGGTATAGTCATATGCTATAGAGGATGAGGTTGTCAGTCCCCTAACCCCCAGGAAATACATTGTTTTAAATGGGAAGCAGTGCCTTCGACTAATTTGGTTGAAGTGTCAATGATCTTTCCATATTTGACACGTTTCAACTTGAGCCTTCAGAGGCTGCGTCAGAAAATCAGCGCATCTGCTTTATCAGTACCTTCTTCGCACGGCCTTCCATTGTGGCTCTTTTTCCTTACTCTTTGGCTTCAAGAAACTGTTAGGCCTATCTGTTGTCGACCTGATCCACAATTTAGGCCTATCTGTTGTCGACCTGATCCACAATTTAAAAGGAGTATGGTCACCAAACACTATTGTGTAGCTATGATGCAAAACTACGTGCCCTCCACAAACATAATTGCTGTAGACAAATACATCGGCCATCACCACAAGTTCTACGCTCAGCGACAAAGAAAGTCATCCAGCCGCGGTGAGATACAGATAGCTTCTTAATGCGCCTTACAGCGTAACGCCGTCCGTCATCCCTTTCAAAGCAGCCTTGAATTTCGTCCACACTGCGACACTGTTGTGATTTGTCCAAGGTGTGTATATTGAGAAGCTTTCGCTGGTATCTCTTCGGAAGTTATGACACAGTACCCAAGGCACACAGTCATTGCCAAAGTTGCTTCTAGTATGAATGGTCAACGGGTTTTACTTTTATCTCGGGTGATCAGGTCACTTTATTTGAATTTCATTCTTTTAATTCAGTTTATTTTGCTGAGCTACTGGCCGTCTGTGTGGCCTTTTAAGTTGGTGTGATCTTCACCAGGCAGTTTCTACTGTACGCAGACTCCTTGAGGGCAGTTTTAGGCTTAACGTTCCAAGATCTGACCCAACCATTGACACCGGATCTGTGCGTGACATTTAACTAACTCTTTAAAGGGAATTTTCACGTAACCTTATTCGGATATGCCAGTTCATAGTCATCAGCAGCACTAAGGTGCGTCATGAGGGTGCAGGTGCTGACTTCTCCAAGATATTATTCTACCTGCTCTTTTGAGTGTGGGTTTTAAAACACGCACGCTGTCGGTATATTTTGTCCAAATGGCAAAGGGCCTGGGATCATAAACGGGAAAAAAGCTATGGAAGTGGAGTGAGTGGTGCATGTATTCCAGTCTTCCTGTCTTCCCGCCCTTTGTGCGTAAGTTGTAACTTGATTGCTAGTTGGACACAGCCGGCTGACACACTACCGTCTTCCATCTGGAAACACATATCCCACATGCAAACTCTGTAATGTGTCACGCTTTCTGATTCCTTGTCCTCGATACGTAGTGAGATGCGAACCGTTTTGCAGATCAACACAGTCATTGCGATAGGCTACGCTGTGATATCTCCGACGTCCTGAGTCGAGTTTTAATCTTTTTTTTTTCCGAGTCAAACTTTCTTCTCTTGCTGACCCTAAGCAGGCTGTACTTCCATATAGCGCCTAATCTATATCGTCCAATTTGTACACGTGCGTGAGTAGACTAAACGGCTGTGTCTATAAGCAACGAAATACTACTACTGTTGCTGCTGCCGTTGCTGTTGCTACTACTACCATTCTGCTACTAACTTCCCGTTCCCAGAGCATGGGCAGTGTATGTGTATGCCCTATATATATATATATATATATATATATATATATATATATATATATA
>BLKM01010399.1:0-10379 GCA_013340265.1 Coptotermes formosanus | reverse complement strand
TATATATATATATATATATATATATATATATATATATATATATATACACATACACACAGGGTATACACAAAAGAATGGTGCTGTTTCAAAAGTTAACAAGACATTTATTTCTCACCTTACACGGGCACAACGTACACCGTCAGCAGCGGCAACTGTCCAAGTTTCTCATGCGTTAATCACAATCCTTCAATGTGTGCACCCTGGGTCACACGACACACATCCACACGGTAATCAAATTCATCCCAGACTCGGTGTAGCATGTCCGCTGTAATGGTCTGCAGTGCCACCCCGTTCGCCAGATCTAACACCATGCGATTTCTTTCTTTGGGGGTTCGTTAAAGACAGCGTTTACGTACCGCCATTGCCCATGTCCCTCAAGGAACTTCGTGATCGGATAACGCACGCACTGCAGACCATTACAGCGGACATGCTACGCCGAGCCTGGGCTGAACTTGATTACCGTGTGGATGTGTGTCGTGTGACCCAGGGTGCACACATTGAAGGATTGTGATTAACGCATGAGAAACTTGGACAGTTGCCGCTGCTGACGGTGTACGTTGTGCCCGTGTAAGGTGAGAAATAAATTTCTTGTTAACTTTTGAAACCGCACCATTCTTTTGTGTGTACCCTGTATATATTTTGTGTGCACCCTGTATATATTTTGTGTGCACCCTGTATATACGGTGCCCCAGGAGGAAGCTGCCATACTTCGCGAAAACTTTCCTTGGGCTAATTTGCATGGATATAACCAAAGATACCTGTATACGAAGTACAACGGTTATGGAGATGTGACACGAGAAAAATGTGGTCGTCTTGTGGTTCTGCTTACTGAACCTCTTTAGAATGATGCGTTATTTGTACACTTCACAGGTCAGTACTTGAGCCGATAGCCAAGCCAAGTCATGCGGAAGCGAGTGTGCTATGTAAAGTACTTGGAAACCTAAGGACGATTGTTAGGAAACTAGTTCGAATTTTTCTCACTCATATGACACTCCGATGTTAATTAGATGTTAGATACAGGTATAAATAGCACAAACACTACATATTCCTCCTCAGTTTAGGCTATATTTGGTAATCAATAAATGTGTAACGCAGGTGCGCACCTAGAATTTTTCCTGGGGGGGGGGCTAATCCTGAGGCTGTATATAATTTATTTGATTGTAAAAATTATGTTATAAAACTCATGTAGTAAGTACAATATAACTGTTTGCAACTGCATTTATGTATATACAAATATAACTACATTTTCTATGACTCAATCACAGTGTCCTAGCTTTTTCTCAATTTTATTAATTTATTTTTCAAAATTCTAATATACTTGTCATCAGCCTATTTCAGTGGCTAATTTCGGCTGAAGGGAAAATCACGTAAAACTTTTGATACCATAATATATACCAAATCCGTATTTTGTAATTTTCAGTTTTGGGTCTTTGGGTGGGGGGGGGCTGCAGCCGAGCAGACCCCTCCTTGGTTGTGCCCTTGATGTAACTGTTCTTACTTTTTAACACTTATCTCGCCATCATCTTTTTAACCGTTCACATTCGGACATAGGATGTAGGTGAAGCTGACACTTCGTTAGAACAGGCCCTAAGACCTGCATTCAACCCTTTGTGTTCTGACTGTCCAGTACAGCTAACACAGAACGTGCTTGATCTTTGACAAAATGGTGGGCATGGTCCTTAACAACTATGCAGTCATTCTGAATTCGAGTGGGAAATCGTATTGAGTTAAAAATTGCAGGAGAGGGTGGGAGAGAATATTCAATCAGCCCATTTTAAGCAGACTCAGTAGCTTCAAAATATTTTACAGTTCTTGCCTGCGTTATGAACCGAAGTGTCCAACATCCTGAATGTCCAGTGTAAAGTGCCAAGCAATGTGCATATGTATAGTCATTGACAGTGAATGGGCTAAGGAATAAATTGGCAAACAATGGAAACAGGAACATACGATAATGGGGATTTTCCCTTACTCTTATTTACAACAAAATAGAGGACTATAGATGGCGTAACAGTAAAGCTCCACACATTCTCCATCCTAACTGATGGATTTAAAGTAATGAATAGTTTGATACTCTGTTTTATCTGTTTGGGCAGCTGTATGGACTCTATGAGTCATTCTGAGTATAGTTATTCAGAGAAAAGTGGAATAAGTGTGCCACAGTTCGATCCTCAGCTGTTGAGCCTCTAGCCACTCACTTTACAGAGGGACACACAGACTATCAAAATGTGCATTATTTTTATGCTGTAGTGTTTTGCATGTGGTAGCAATAGTAGATCATAGTCTGGTTCACACTACAGCAACGATACTTTTGACATCTGATGTCAGTGTTGTGTATAATGAACCAGAGGTGTGGCATGAGACAGGCTGTGTAAGTCATGCACTGTAACTAGTGTCATCTAGACTAAGTTCTGGAAACTGAGTTGCTAACATAAATGCACAATGAACATAAAACTTGATTTGAGAATTTCTTGCACCTTATCAGTCACTGTTTTGCAGGTGACATATCTAAAATTTGTCTTCTTGAACGCTGTTGACCATGGTTAAAAATGCATGTACTTCCTGACTAAATGATTCAAACTGGTGTACAGCTATTTGAATGCATGTCCTTCCCCCTCTTGTGTATTTTGCGAGATCACTTCTGATGCCAGTAGATGGTGACTGCACAGAACTGTGATTCACTGTATCAGTGGTTCTTGAACTGGAATGCATACCTCTCAGTTACTAAGGTCAGAAAATTGATAACACAGGTATTGTTTATCTACACTGAGCAAAATGTAAGGTTATGTTCTTCTGAAAACTGATTACCGGTACAGGTTTGTAATATGTTACAGTACTCTTAATTTACACGTAACATTTCCACTCGATGATGTACAGTACACAGGTATCGAACACATATTCTTAATCACAATTATCCAAAGTAGGGAAAAGCAGGAACAAAGTATTGCAATTTCTCGACATTCTGTTGGCAGCACATGCTTCACAACAGACAGGTGTAGGTGGACATGAAGGTCTGATGCAGGCATCGTTTTACTTACTAAATTTTACTTACCACTGAAGTTTTTAAAATTTTGTTACTGTTAATTCTGTCATAATTTAAAATCAAGTTAGATGAAACGTTTGTAACACATCTCCAAATATGTTGAAATTGCACCCTGTTTTTTCCATAAAGAACTTAAATGAAAACAGTCTGATACCCACTCATGTTGTGCGAGTATAATAAAATTAGATTTAATATCAACATGTGAATGTGTTGTTAATATCAACATGTGAATGTGTTGTTAATATCAACATGTGAATGTGTTGTTAATTTTAAAAACCTGTGCAACGGTAACTCTTCGTGCAGATGTTTTGTATAATGTGTGCAGGCTGTCCACGGAGAAGAAAGGGAATATGAACACCTAAAAGGAAACTACACGCTTAAACAAATATGTCAGGTCGCGGGTTCGATTCCCGATGATGTCAGTGGATTTTTTCATTGGCATAATCCTGTCGGTCGCACTATGACCCTGGGGTCGACTCAGCCTCTAACAGAAATGAGTACCAGGAATATTTCCTGGGGTGTAAACGCGGCCGGTGCGTATGGCTGACAACCTTACCACCTTCATGTGCCGGTTGTCTAGAAATCTGGGAGCCTCGACCTCCTGGAAGCCTAAGGGCCTGTCCAGGCCTCTAACGGGATTGCTTTACCTTTTTACCTTGATCATTGTGGTGTGCATTTTCAAGTTAATCCACCTGTATAAATAAGGTTGAACATTATCTATTCTAAAAATGTTAATTTCAAAATTCTTCCAAATTTACGATCATACCTCAGTTGTCATATCCTTCACAAACATCTGACACACGGCACTCAGGCGGAATAAATGTATCATCTCCAAGTTAACAAACATGCCTTGCGTCTTGAAATCTTGTTGCCGGATATTATACCTTCACAGAGAGTTTAAAAATAATTGCCACTGCCTGTTTAAAACCATGAATTTACCAGTGACTTTAAACAGGGACTTCTCAGTGATGAAGGAGGATTGATATATTTTGCATCCGTTTCTGACAAATCACTCCAGTATGTTGCTAAAACTAACCGGAGGCTTAAATTTTACTACGGAAGAAAACTGTGCTGTACAGTGTATATATATTTCCTTGTTTTCCATTTCATAATGCAAGTTTGTTAGAAGGTAGTTGGTAATTCCAGTAAACTTATATTATTGAAAGCCACGCAGTATACAGGGAATACGTTTCCATTTTATGATCACAAGCAATCCTAATAAAATGTACTAGGGCATGTTACGCAATTTAACGTGTGATTGAACTATATGATAAACGATAATAGCTATGTAATTTTCGAAAATCTGACATGCTGTGTTGAATGTGTCAGAATGGGTCATTAATACATCCTGATAAAATGCTGTGGTCGAATAGCACACTCAGCTTTACTAGATACATTGTGATAAGTGTCAAAGGAAATTATGATGTTATGAACGCTAGTTTATTTTCTACAAACCATTTTAACCCCACTAAATTACTTCTAATAACAGTAGTACTTCCAGAAAGTCTCCTAATATGGCATTCTGTTAAATGTTAAGTAACTTCCAGATTAAAAACTTTTTATAGTAATAACTAGGAAGGAATGTAAGACACTTCCAAGAGGTATGTGGCCCCAGGAACCACTGGTGTATATGTGGAGGTGGTTGCGATGCCATGCACGGGGTGTTCCAGAGCTGGTGAAGCGGTCGCTGCTGACCCTGCAGGTGGCGCACTCCGAGGAGCTTGAGGCGCTGCAGAAGCTGCTGCACTTCCCTGAAGAGGTGGCGCTGCGACTGGCCGACACAGAATATCACCTGTTCTACCAGGTCCCACCTATAGACTACTTACGTCAGGTGACGCTAGACCTTGGTGGCGGTATCGGTGATGTTCCTACCCCTGCATCAGGACCTGGTCCATCTGATCACTCGCCACAGCCGGCCAACGAAAGCGCCACCTCTGCCTCTGCATCGGCTGCAAGACCTTCTGTTCGCAGTCTCATCAAACGCTTCAATGAGGTACAGAATCTTATATGTAGCGTGTAGACTCATGCTGTGTAGCTCGGGAATCGGCCCTGCGACAGCAGGAGCTAGGGCAATGTAGACACAGCGTGCATTAGAGTCCAGTTCCCGTATCTTGATACTTGGAAGGTATCTAACCTTTTAAAGCCTAGCGGTAACTCTACATACCACCAGGTTTAACATTAAAAAATTCTACGTGGTGCCCACATTGCGTTTATGTGTTTTGTACGGATCTCAGAACAAACAGAAACTTTTGCCTTATAAAACATTAAGAGATTGGTTTTTTTAACCGAAGTGGAGAGTGTTTACAGCGCGGTACGCACTGAGTCCTTATATAAAACGTATTACGTTCCATCTTTAAAGGGTTAAGGAATGCAGGCAGAGTGGGGTGGGTATTCGCCTGGCCAGTGTATGTGACTCAGCAACTATCACCAGTTCAAAAACACTCACCACATACATTAGAGTGACTACGCCGGCTCCTAATGTTCTAGCCGCCGATGTATTTAGGACTGGTATTGTTCACTGATATCTCCTGCCGTAAAGCAGCTACTAATTTCGTACCATGCCCCTCCCTCTCCCCTCGTCTTTCGCCACTTCTTCACCCAGCAAGTTTCAAGATACGGGAACTGGACTGTAGAAAGCCTGGCTGGCATTTGTTAAGAGTCGCAAAGCTGGATCCCGAACTATTAATTAGATCAGTGTTTCTTAACCTGTAGGTCGCAACCAAAATTTTGGTCTCAGGCAATTCCGAGTGGGCAGTGAAACAATTTCGTGCATCTGCTTATCACTGACCCACACTACTGTGATACGTGTATTAACGGCAGTAGTTTTACATGTAATCACTTGTAATGACATCGTAGAAGTGTCGGCCTGACCGTCGTATTAGAAACCGTGACACAGAACATTTACTACCAGTGTTACCAGCCTCACAAGGAAAAATTATCAGATGAGCCAAACAAAATTGTCGTTTTGGGCCGTAGTTATCATTCTTTTGGCAAGTGTTTCTCCGTTTGAGGAGTACCTCGCAAAACACGGAAAAATTCAAATTTAGAAGACCGTACGTGTGGTTCTTTTCGTTTCGTAGTCCTTATCTCTTCTGTCTACTTACAGTAGGTGTCGAGGTTCTTTATTTTCACTTGATCACGCTCAGACACACACCACAACCGGTAGGAATCCTCTTGATGAGGGATCAGCCCGACGCAGAGGCCTCTACCTGACAACACAAACACTGTACAAGAGAAAAAAAATTCATGGCCCCGGGGGGGGGATTCGAACCCACGATCCCAGCAAGCGCTCGGCCGCAGACCTACGCCTTAGACCGCGCGGCCACTGGGATCGGCTCGTACATGTGTAAGAACCATAAAGGGAATCACAGTACTAAACTCAGGCTCGTCCAGAATTAAGTGATTAAAATATCTTATTCGTATACCGAGTCAAATGTTTTTATGATTTACAACTGTCTTTATTTCTGACTCCTAGGGCCGCGAGACAAAGTCTTTGGCCTAATGTGGGTCATGACTCAAACAGTCTGAGAAACGCTGCATTTTATATATATATCTTACTGCCCACTGCAATCTTTATGCATCAACTAACTCACACGTGGAACGCAATTGTTCTTGAGTACATAATATTTGGCACGCAATAATAAATCAATTGCCTGCTTTTTGTAGAACCTGAGAGGTTATTCAAAAGAGCCCATCAGTGGCCAAGTCACGAAAGACGTGATACAATTCCACGTCCTGGAAGCCTGTTTCTTTAATTCCATCGTAACATTTGCCTTCCATGTTGTGTTAAAACACTAATAAATCTAGTTGTAAGGAAAACAGAAGGTTGAAACCGTTCTGAGAGATATATTATGGCCAGAGAAAAATCAGGTAACGAATGGAGAAATAAAGAGAACGTTACGCAGCGTGACGCTGTGTAACTTATACTTCTGTTAAGCTTAATTATGTCAAGACATTGAATGGTTAGGCATGCAGCACGCACGTGAAAATGCGTGCTAAGTTTTGTATTAAAAACGTTAACGTTGGTCAGAATATAATAATAATAATAATAATAATAATAATAATAATAATAATAATAATAATATAGGACGTACTCGCCAAGCGTAACGTGAGTTCGCTCTGGTATTGTCCCTATGTGTTTAATTCTTGAACAGTTTACGAAAAGCGCCGAAACTGGAGCATCTTAAATGTGGTTTTCCAAGTTTTACGCAACAAAGAAACGACCGCGCCTATCTGTTGTTTTTTTTTTTGCGTAGGTGTTATCACCTTATCTTAGTGACAGATCTCCTCTGCAACTTATCATAAATGTACATAAGTCTTCACGTGCACTGTCGTATTTTTCTCGTATTTTAACCAAATGTGAAATGTGTCGATAGATTTCACTGTAAAGAACCGCTATATCTAATTTCACATAAATCTGTCCAGTAGAAGTCCAATTGTCCTCTGGACACAGGGGCCGATGTGACGAAGCTAAGGTGTCGTATTTTGCAGCTGATTTGCGAACGTACTTAATGATCGTCACTTGAGTAATTAAGATTTTATCTTTTTGGACAATAATCAGAAACGCCATTTGCGGGAAACACTGACAATAAAGATATTAAGGAAAGAAATTGGTGGCAAAGAATAACTACCCAACTCCATAGAGGCAGGTCCACCTTGAGAAGCTAACAGTTCCTCCGACAGTCAATACATTCACCGAATTTTATGGAACCCGAAGGTCCATTACCGTTTTCACAAAAGCTCGCCACTTGTTTCCTATTCTGAGCCAGATTATCCTAGTCGAAGCCTTTCCAACTGATTTTTAGGACCTATTCTGATAGTATCCTCCCTCTATGGCTAGATATTCCAAGCTGTCTCAGATTTTTCCCACAAAAATCCTATATGCTCCCCTCCTTTCTCCCATACGTGTCACACGCCGCCCTATACCATTCTTCTTTATTTGATCTCCCGAGTAATGTTTGGTAAGAAGTGCAGATCATGAAACTCCTCAGTGTGCAATTTCTGGTGGTGACGAATACGAAAAAGAAGTACAAAACAAATACGATCGTATTCTTACGTATGTATCTTTTGTACCACCGCCTGGGACGGTACGATATGTTGACAAATGTAACCTAACTGAAACACCTTCGTGTTTACTGTTACAAGTGCAAATAAAAATTCCGTAGCAAAAGTTTCAAATTTTCTTTGAATTCTTCCAAGTTTAGGTGAATCCGTCAATGCAGTGCAGCTCCAGGCAACAGAAGCGTGCTAAATATTGGACTGCACTAGCACCTTGTTGAAAATTAAAAGTCTGTCAGTAGTTGCAAAAAAGGACGAATAGATGTAATGAACAGCACTGTGTTTCAGTTCAGCACAACACACGTGTGATATTTAATATCTGCTCAGTACACAACATGTTTCGGTCGTAGGATCATCATCAGATGTGACGTATAAGACTCAGTACAAGGTAAAAAATGTGATCTTTGTGAGGTCTCACAAAATATCAAATATTATGCGAGTATTTACTACAATAAAATATTGTGAGAAATATATTACTTTACCATAAACAAATGTAGGAACTTAAAGTTGAAGATTCTAAAATGTAATGCGAGTAGGCCTATGTATTTTAATAAACGATGTTTGGTTACAATATTTTATTGTAGTAAATACCCGAAAATCGTTTGATGTTATGTGAGATCTCAAATTTTACAATTTTTGCCCTGTACTTAATCTTATATGACACACCTGGTGATGGTTCGAGGACCGAAATATGTTATGTACTGAGTAGGTACTGAATACTAAACGTGTGTTGTGCTGAACTGAAACATACTGTGCTGCTTATTTGATTATATTCTCACAGCGGAACGGACCGTGTTAGATTTAAAAAAAGGAATAGGTCTGTAAAGAAGCACTGGCAACATTAACTTATAAGTCGACGCGTATGGTAACAACATGACATGTCGACAGAGAGAAGACTACACACGAATATAGTCAGTACTGTACTAAGGAGTTGAGAAAAACAGTTTAGAATATTCGAAGAAAATATGAAAAATATCAACATAATGTAAATTTTGTCTCTGGATACAAAAGCAAAATTAAAAAACTGGAAAGGAATACACCCCTTACACGTATAAACTTCTAATTGTTAAGTTTTAACAAAAAATTTTTATTAAAAATTGTAGATTTACGTAACGAACGGACCCCAAAATAGTAGAAATATTTTTGGCTTAATAAATTTTTTACTCTAACAGTATATAAAAAAGAGAAGCAAAATAAGGCAGCTACAGTGAAGATATCTTACAAAACACCAGAGGTTCAAATTGTAATAAATACAATACAATTGTGAGATATCACAAGAAAGTATGTATGTATGTATGTATGTATGTATGTATGTATTATGTATGTATGTATGTATGTATGTATGTATATTGCACTTCTATATTCATTTTAAGTATTTATACACGAAACCTGATGATGGTCCAGAGAGGCCGAAACATGTAGCTTAGGTGAAAGTACACGCTTGTGTGAAGCGGTATTTGACTGTTTATTTAGTGAAACATTTTTAATCCTTGCAACAAAATATTGTAGTCTACGTTATTGGCAAGTTAAAGCTTACAAACCGCCAGTATTCCGAGATCTTTAACACACTGAAAAAGGGCAATCAGATTGCATTTAAAGTTGATACTGCTGGTTTTACGAACAAAAGATAAACGTAGTTTTACATACGCTGATTTTCATGCCATTGTCCAAGCACCATCGGTCAATGTCAGACTGCAGAAGTTTAGTCTGCGATATTCTTAATACTACGATAGATCTGCAAATGATCAGCAAACAAGGGACAGCTGGAACTGCAAAGAGATGCGCATGCGTCATTAATAAAGATACTAAAGTAGGAGTCCTAACGTAAGACCCTGTGTAACGCTACACTTTATAGTGTAAGAAGGAAAGTTCGTTACGAGAAATGCGGAATGAGGCTTACCTGTCCGTCACATAGCTGTAAAGCCAATTAACGTAATTACAAGACAGGCCAAAATTGCGAAACGTGCAATAACAAATGCGCCGTGTACAGGATCAATCTCGCCTTGCCGCTGTCACAGATTGCGTGAGTGTGTTAAGGCAGGACACCAGATTGGTCTAAGTGCAACTGCATTTTCTTTAACATTGCTGTCAGTAATTATGTTCGTGTGTAAAAAATAACAGAAGTGATCATAAATTTTGTAAAAGTTATTAACCTTTTAAAGCCTAGCGGTAACTTTACGTACCACCAGGTTTAACATTAAAAAATTCTACGTGGTGCCCATATTGCGTTTATGTGTTTTGTACGGATCTCAGAACAAACAGCAACTTTTGCCTTATAAAA